>BQKZ01002769.1:7166-19589 GCA_036244855.1 Temnopleurus reevesii | reverse complement strand
AACTGGGTTTAACCCGAATTATACCCCCCCCCCTTATTGGCTTATTGAGTACATGAATGAGATGGTGAGGTATTATACAAACAAGCAAACAAACAATAAAAAAGGGAAATATCAAATAAATACTGGAAAATATAGAGTCGACTGGTTAACAAGTTCATTTACGTCACTCCCACCTCGAAGTTATTTTGATCAAATCATAAAGAGGGTTTTTGCAAATTTTGGCAAGTTATTATTCTTCCCCATTTAGAATCCATTTTTTATGTACGCAAATTTGCTTCTATTCCCATGGTCATAAAGTATAACTTTGCCAACAAATTCAAATATAAATCAAAGGCCGATCTTCGACGTTTATAGGCTTGATATTATCAATATTAATCATATCTTGTTAGGCTAATCGTTTAGCCTTGGTTTAGAGCTTATGTCATCAACTTCGTATAATTAATTGGGGTATCAAGTTTACCCGGATGTCGTGTTTTGATACTTGGAAGCCTGATGGGTTATATCATGGAAGTATTAAAGAATCTTTATATGATGAGTGTTTACTGTATTATTGGTTTATCACTCTTACTTAATTTGCCCTGATTCCTTCTTATTTCGTGACCGAATATTTAAGTGATTGTAATTTGTCAGAAATCCAACATTAACGGTGTTGGTTGATAAGACTGTTTTCAATCGTGTGCGGAAAATCGGCATTTTTTTTAAAGATAAGTATATATATGTATAATTCATTTCTCATTTTCTTCAATGCTATTTCTGCTCAACACTCTAAACAAAAATATTTCTCAGCACACGCTGATAAATGTTTTATTCAACAATCAAGTAATGTTTGTTAGCAGGAATGTTCGCAACGCGGTTTAACATATTTTACCCAACATTGCTCCATGCCTTACCCAAGAAACATCCATGTTCTTTCTAAACCCAATATTGAGTAAGTTTTACTCATCCCTTTTCAGCGTGCATACATTCTTGATTTCAAGACTGCATCACATCCTGCCTTTATTTGTTTACTTGAAGAAACAGGGGCCCGAAACATAAAAGAGATACGATCAATTTTGCGATCGATCGCTAAACTTTAATACATGATTTCCCATAGACTTGCGATTGATATCAATCGTACGATCGATCGGAAAGCTTTATGTTACGGGGCTCAGATCTTGCTTCAATAATATGATGATGACTGGTCAAAAAATTGACATCTAAAGAGAAATGTGATTGTATAAGACAAATAGGTTCTGTGGTTCAGTGGCATGGTGGTCAAACAGGTTCATATCTATCCAAAAATAAACGCAATTTCATCAAAGGATAATTGAGATATCCGATGTTGTTCCCAACATTTTTCCCCATGGTTTAACCACATATCTTTCATAGAGATCTCGCATAGCATCATGTTACAGGTTTCTACTTTTAAATGTATTGCAGAGATTCCTACCGTTCCGAAATATACACGAGATGAATTTTGATATGAATTCAAAGCTTTCATCACATGTGAATGGCTTGGAGTGTGGTTATAGCTGTCATGTTTTCTTTCACTTTCGTTCAGCTGTTGTGTTATTCATATTTTAGTATTCACCTCATGCTTTTTCCTGAACGGTTAGTATCTCTGGTATTGTTGGCAAGTTATATTAAGGTTCTTTTTAATCGATTTCTTACAATTATGAGAAGTACATTGTTTCAATGCACTTATTATTTCATAAGAAAATTCGACAATGGAATCCGATTATCATGAAAAAAATGCTGCAAATGAAATGATAAAAATTTTGATAATTACAAAATATCTGCTTATTCAAACAATTTTCAACAAAGGATATATATGTGCAGATAATTCTAAATTATAAATCATTTGCTCTTTGGTTTAATTTTTTTAAATCATATATCAAATATTATATGAGGATTCTATCGATTCATGAATAATACCATAACCCCCATCATTGGAAAGTTCTGGATCACTCTTATTATATAATTTCCCAATCTAAAATGCAGCAACATAATACGGTATGTCTGGTTCTGATGGTTTCATGATTGCAGTGACTATGTGTTTCTGATTGTAGATTTTTATCCATATCTTGTTAAAGGAACAAAAACAAAAGCATACAATAAAATATCAACAATGCAGCCCCAAAGATGTATTCGATATTTTATTCATCAGTAGAATAAACATCAACAAGAACATAAACAATAAATAAATTCCACCAGAAATTGATAAGTCGAAAAATGATTGAGCGATAACCGATCCTGTTACTTATATTTATGAACTATTGATCACTTAAAGGTATAGGCCTACACTTTTCCTTTTGAAAATACGCAATTTTGACAATCATTACCTCTTATTTCTTTTCTTTAATGAATTTTCTCTGGGCCCGTTGAGCAAATAATTACGATGGCAAGTGCGCATTCTAAGATTCATTTATCAGTATTATTATCTTATTTACAAAACACACAGTTCTCTAACTATATGTGTTAATTCCCGTGAGTGCGTTTTTAAATTATCAGTGGCTAGCATATTATGCAATCTCTCAATCTAAGAAAATAGGTAATGAATATGGAGACAAGGCTATACTCATTTCACATTAAGACCACTGGTGACAGTTTAGAAGACATATAATATAATTAAATTACCTTACCTTCAGAATGAGTGACACGTTCGGACACATGGCATTTTCTTTAATTTGAGGTGATTTTAGTTTAATGATTCAGAGAAGGGTTGAACCTTATATTGTAAAAACAAATATGTAAAATTACAGCAAATATAATGTCGACAGAGAGTCGAAAATGTTGATGTGAAATACGTATATATAGACCGCATTCATTTGAATACGATATAAATTATTTCCGAAAAGTTAAACTAGAACGCAGACAATAGGTCCGTAAACCGTGTATTCAACTGTGTGGACACAACAATGACAAGCCGGTACCGAATTCAATAGCATTACAAAGGAGCATTGAAATTGCGTTCAACTTAACTTTAGGAAAATACTTTATATCGTGTTTTTGTCACTTCTGATAGTATTGAAATGAATAAGTTGCGTATTTCAGATATGTACATTATGGCTGCTCTTCTAAACTCCGACAGAATTCTGTAAATTATGGTAACATTGGATCTCTTTTAACATGACTGACGTTAAGTATGTCAGGTCATGTTTCCCTCCCTGTACGATATTAATCATAAATAACATGATGAGGTTCCAAGTACTACAAAAATAAACATTAATACAAAATGTCGTTTCGATTTACACTTTTGTCAGTTTGAGACAGGCAATTTTCCTGTTTTTGATAGTAGCCAATGATATACAAACGAAACTGCATAAGTTTTTATTTTTCTTCAAACTCTGATATTAGTTCAAATTGGTAAAAACATATGACTAAAGCGCTTTAGGGGTGATGTTTACATGTTGAAGTTACAAAATCTGTGAATGACAACTAATTTTGTGGAAAACGAAGAATTGTTAATTGGAATGATTGGTTATTCTTGGAAACCTTGACGCACTTGATCGCAACGATTGCGTTGCCAAATTTCCTGCTTTCCAAGTGATTTGCAAGATTTTTCGTTTATTTTCCTGCAGAGCACATAAGCATGAGCGCCCTCTTCAAGTCAGCTGTCATTATTATTTTTCTCCATACACAGATTTTCTCAACTTTTTTCTTGGATATTTGTATTATTCATGGATAAAAACTTGATTATAATTATTCCATAGGATATTGATGTTTAGATGGAACTGCAATCTTTAAATGTTTGTTGAAGATGGCTTACAAATGGCAAGATGATGAACCATGCCAATGTCCATAGATATAGATGATACAAGAATTTATATTTTTGCTTAAATTATCTGTATGTCCATGTGTGGTCTCTTTCTGGCAGATACCTGTAGCCCTAGTATTCTTGGATTTGATGTTAACTGATAAAAAAAAAATCGTCATTTACAATAGGCATCCCGCTGAAAAAGAAAGTTTGTAATACATATTCATTCGTTTACAAAACTTCACTGAAGGTTAGGAATGATTTGTTTTTGTTTCCTAGTTACTTTGCGTGACAATGTTCATAGTAACTACGTCGCCCTTATTAGATGCCAGGCAATCGGGCAATGACTCACAAATTAAATTCAGGATATCTCAAAAGAATCAATCAGGAAATACTTTGACATCACAGTAAGGACATTGATGATTTTCATCAACATATTTATGTTGCTGTTAGACCTTGAGGAGTAGTTTTGGACTCAATACCATAAGTTAGGTTCATACCGAGAGCCGAAGCCTTAAGGTTAAAAAACTACGACATCCCTACGGAAGCCTATGGATACAGCGTTATTTAACTCGTCAATGCGTCTCGTTTTGGTTAAGAAGAAAAAAAAGCGACTTGTACAAACTCACTTTCACGCTGCATTTATAAGCTTCCATAGGTCCATAGGACCGTTGTAATGTTTTAAACTTTTAGGTTTGGGCTCTAAGTGTGAACGTAACTATAGTTTCTATTTTGTCCATTATTCTAAAAAGGATGAATAAGGTATTACCCACTGAGTCTGACAAAATTTGACGATTTTTACAATTCTGTAAGTGGGATGTCCTTTTGCATCTAATTTTCAGAAGAACAAAAAAGACTTGTCAGAGGAATAAACCGCAGCGATTAAGACGAGACTGACTGATTGGTCGATGTTGTGCAGTGTTGAAACAAATACATTCAGGATACGTTTACTTACAAGCTATCAAATGGCAGTAGGAAAACATCGGTCGTTATTATGGCTAGACGGTAGATTATCTCGAACGACTATCTAACCATGTGACATCAGTCGATAAGATTCCCTTTGAATACATTATTATTTGTCCATGATATGACTTGATAAAAGATGAAAATCAAATGTTGATGATACGTAGATGGAAAGTTCCAACAAAAGCATTTACGTTAATGCATAACAGATTGTGTGACGTTATACAAAATTTGTATTAATCATTCCTCTTAAAAATTAAATCACATCAAATGTACACAACAATTGCAGCGAAATATTACACCTTCAAAGGTGCAAAGTAAATACAACACTTGAAGCACCCTTTCATTGTAAAGGTGCAATATTTTACAACATGTTAAAAACGCGACAGCCGTGGAGCTCGAATGATGAAGGAGTTGTATCCACCGTCGTTACAATGACATAATGGCACAATAATGGCACAATGCGTCAATTTCAGTACGTAGATCGGATAAATCGTCCGTAATTTTCACGAAGTGACGGGAGCCAATGACAAAGAAATCCTGACATAGCGCCAATTCAACGGGCATCCTATTGAACAACGTGTTAATTCAATATAAGGACATGTTTCAATGAATTTGTAATCAAGTTCATGTAACCGTACCCTCTGGCTCCCGTCACTTTATGAAAATTACGGACGATTTATTCGATCTACGTCCTGAGATTGACGCACTGTGCCATTATTGTGCCATTATGCCATTGTAACGACGGTGGATTCAACTCCTTCTTATTGTGTCATTTTATTACTCAAATGAAATTTTCATGTTTATTTCCGTTTTGTTTTCCATTCATGCAGTCATCACCAGTAGCCTGGGATTGCCCATGGGGACCAAGACAGACCGATGGCTAGAAGCGATGGGACTAGGCGATAGATCGGGCGTCTTCATCGGTCCTGGTCCAGACCAAGAGTCCAGCGGGGACATCCCCAACACACTCGGTGGGCTCCAAGGGAGCGGTGATGCCATGTCCGGTGGAACCAAGGATGGTTTCGAGCTTACGGATATCCTGATCGCCGTAGATCACAAGAACGACCCGGAGTCTTTCATGCCTTCGAGCAGTCTCAGCAGTATTTATAGCAGCGTGAGTATCGTTGAGGATTCGTTGAGTGAATACGACGGGATCGACTCCGAAGAGGACGTCCACATCGAGGATCCGGTGAAGGATAAGATCGACATCGGCAATGACCTCGGCACGGGCGACATCGACAACACCGACAATGACCTGGACAATGGCATGCCTTTCAACCCCAACGCCATTCCGGATGCGTTCCAGAATGGAGCGAACGCTGAGCTTCGTCCAGATACGGAAGTCAACAAGATCTCGACGAGATCCAAAGGTCATCCCAAACCCAGCGAGCTGAAACCTCACCCGAATATGGCGGGCGAGAGTGAGAAGTCAACGGTGCCAGGGAATGGGAAGGCACCTCCGAACGTCCTCAAGTACACGGCTGTTATAGGTGTGGTCATGGTGGCCGTGGCTGTGGGCATGGGAGCTCTCATCAGCGCCATTGGACTCTGGGCAGTGAGGTTGATTAAAAGAGCACGGAAACCCAGGGTCGAGGAAGTATGATAACAATTCGAACACTTTTGAGTGACGAAAGACAATGTCACACGATGAAGGAGTATAAAATGTCAAAATAACATTTCCATGCGATTGTCCATAACAATAATTCGAAGGATCTGTACAACGATACATCAAGAAATTGCCATTTGTCAAATCCATCGAGGAATTATAAATATTCAGAAATGACACTGCCAACGGCGACCTGATTAGAAGCACAGTGCCTTTATGACAGAACGGGCAACGTCTTTATCATAATTTTTTTTTGTGGTGCAGCATCTCAACAATGTTTATAAGCTCGTCATTTGAGAAGCATGTGGATGTTGGAATTTGTTTTTATTCTCCACTTACGATTTAACATTTTGAATAATCCTTAGGCCTACTATGAAGATAGTTGAATTGATTTTAAACGATTAAGCGTGACATGGAACAATGGTCCTTTTTGTTACTTGTTGATGAAATGTTTGAACATCAAAATCGGCTCCTATTTCAATGGAAATACTAGCAATACAAATGAACAGTGAAATTCCGTTCCAGTTTATTTTACTGAAAACATTCTCCGAATTTCATGGTATTTTTATCTGTTCATTTTTTCATCGTTATGGTGCTCTGTTTACAATGGAATTTGTAAATACATGTATATTATTGGTATTATTGATGTAAAAATGGTTTTCATTTGTGTATGACTTATAACGTGTACGAATTTTGTTAGAATATTTGGTCAGCATTTTAAAACGAATATTTCTGTTGCCATTGTTAGAAAAAAATGATGATATTCTTAGTATTCATAACAAATTCCCATGCGCTCAGAATTTCTAGTCAGAATTGTTGATTTTGTGGGGACTTGCCTGATTTAGAAGCGTATTTCCCGGAGAATTATAGAAGCGCACCTAATCCTTGAAAAATCAATAATTTCATTTAGTAATTTAAAGATATTACGTAGGATCTTAATTAACATCACATCGAACTGTATGGGAAAAATTATTCAAGAAAAGTTCAAAGAGTCGGTTCGGATGATTACAGTGAATATGATTATATCTTCTGCTGACAGCTAGCTGCCTAAATTAGATATGAAGTCATGTATGATGTAATGTCTTCCATTTCCCTCTCATAACAAGAATGACAGCAAGAAAGTATGGCAAATTTTGCATTCTTACAAAATAAACATTCTAAACTAATATAGGTCAATGTTTCTGTTGATGAAGAAATAATTATTGTATTTGAATTTATCATTTTATAAGAACGAGAAGGCGTATAAGAAATAATAGAACACAATTAATTTGTGTATCATTTAACTAGAGCTACTTATGTAAATAGTGTACAAATATTTCTATTAAATATAAAATGTTATTCTATGTGTCATACCTCTTATAGCATATGTTGTTGGTAAGCATGATGCATTGAAATTATTTGTTTTTCTTCGTCGATGATAGTGATTTTTGCAGTGTTTCGAAATTAGTTAACATGTCTGCCATCTTTCGTATTAAAATGTGTGTTTGTGGTTTTGAAATAGTACAACACTTTTGTATCTGGTTAATATATGTTGTCATTGAACGTTTTGCTTCATAAACTAGGATACTTTCCAATAAGAAGTTTTAAGAGTGTAGCCTTAGCAGAATTTAAACAAACGACTCCACCCGATCGAGAAAGATGATTTTAGGAATTTGTTTTTCTCACGACCGCCCACACCGCATGACACACAACACATTAAAGCCCTCTCCAGAACAGCGCCTATGCTTTTTGAAAGAGTACTCATACAAGATTCCAGTTGAAAACTAATCTAAGATACACAGTCTCTAAAGTATAAGCTATTTGAATGATGAAACATAAAAAGGAAAATGATACGCAAGTAACTTCTTGAAGGATCAATTTCGAAATTTCGTGCTTACATAAATCTAGCAAATGCTAATCCGTACGCAGATACATTAATTGTCATAAGTTTTAAAGTTCACGATAGCTTCGCTCCTTATCATAATGTGACATTAGTGAGGATGGTAGGCAATCTCATTTATATAATCAACCAGCATACTTGCTTCTTTCTACTTGTATTCGTACATTTCAATAGCATTGGGGGCATAGGCTCCGCGTGTGTTGGATGCCTGGACTAATGAAGAGTCGTGTGTGGAGGGAGAGCAAAATACTCTCGAAATGCGAAACACCGTGACGGTCGCGGTATCCCAACATTTCTGAGAAAATCTCTATTATAATGTTTTCTAATAATACTTAAATAGGGAAGGGGCATTTCCATTGCTGTTCAGACTCAATCGCATCACCTTGTTTCAGATTTACTCGTTATACGATTTCTGTAAATATATTTACAAAAAAACGTGCTAGTATCCTTTACAAAGGTATGCCTTTACATAATCATAATCAATTAAATAAACAAAGTGATACTGACATGTTTTGTCAAATCAAAGGTGAAAAATCATCGAGTAATTTTCTATAATTAGAAAAATTGTTCACTTGTCACATTTTCCCTATGGAATACCTCTCATGTGGAAGCGAGGACTTGGAATTTCACCATTATATTTCAGTTGTAGTTAGAGACATGTTCTCTTCCCATCATCTCACCATCTTGTCAATGGACTTCCTTCCCGCGTTTTTCTCCCCCTTGTCGACAGACATGAGCAGTCAATGGTAGCAAAAATAGATTATGGACCGGGAGGGTATGGATAGCACTTCGAGTAGGGCTACACTGCAAAAACAATGATGACGACAACATATCACCGGAAAGTGTTAGAACAACATTTTTTTTAGAAACTACATTTCGGTGCCTAATTTTGATTTATAAAATCAGAGACTTGAGCACTCCGAGGAGTATATTTGGTGCTACATATATTGCAATATTATTAGCATTATCATCACTAACTCAGTTAACGACTGTTGGTAATGGACAGTATAAACATCGAATAAGTGCAGATCAACACCTGCTTGTTGAATTGAACACGAAGAAAAGGAATTGGAAAAGGGTAGTATGTTTTTGTTCGTACTTGGAATCATCATGAAATGGTCTTGTACAGACCTTATATCATGTACATAATGGGGAACCCTCCAATCTATAAGACAGAACCCTTCAGTGTACATTTAACGGCTCAAAATACAGAACAAGTATAGAACAGTATAAATACTATTTTTAAGCGTCTACGCTGGGTCATTTTGGTCTGGAATATAGTTTGGATCCAACGGAAGAGCTAGATTTTGTATGAGTGCAAGAAATCCAATGAAGAAATCCAATGAAGAAATCCATTCACTAGTGATCACCACACCCTGGCACTGATGACAGGAATGCCCCCAAAATTCTGAATGCCCCACCCCATCCACGAGTCATCATCGTCATTACAAACATGCAAACCGTCATGAATCTATTTTTTACATTACAAGAATTATGCTTGTCACAGTCAGGGATATACATGATAATTGAATTAGGAGAAAATCACCACTACATACAGTCCCGTGCTTCTCTCGCCTATAACAAACTGCATTAAAGAACGACATTGAATAATCACTTTTTAAATTTGTCCCTGTTGTAAGAATTATCAAATTGGCTACACCCACATTCCAAAATTAATATTCATTCAATAATTTGCTTCGGGCATCATGGTTGGTTTGTGAAGGACAATTTTAAGATGGGAAATGGTCCAAATATTAAATTTACTTACAAACTAGTTCTGACAACGTTATACTAGCAACCAGGGGCCAAATTCACAAAATGGTCCTAGCTATTTTCTTCTTGCTAAGGTGTCATAACTTTTTCTGCCACACCGGTAACAGAGACGTAGCAACTATTGTGTCTATTTTAAGAGGGTGGCACAAGAAGATAAAACGTCTTAGCAAAAACTCCTGTTCTTGAGAGCATTTCAAATCTAGCTGAGACCATTTCATACAATTGGGCCCTAATATTTTCCATAAGATTGATAATAGGTCCATTTATATAGCGCAATCACTATATGCATATACTCTACTGCGCTAGATGATATATTTTCTTCTCTCACGATAAATGGGCAAACGTTTATCAAACAGTTGGCACCATAACGATGGTAGCATTTTTAATCCATATGACTTGGTAGATTTTTAACAGTTACGTGGACGCCACTGTAAATAATTCAGGGGCCAATTGCCCGAAATGGTCTCAGCTATCTTCTTCATGCTAAGACCTCTTAACTTATCGTATCACACTCTTAACAAAGACACGAACGTTGATACGTCTATGTTAGGAGGATGGCACATAAAGTTAAGACGTCTTAGTAAGAAGAGGATAATTAGGTAAGACCATTTCGTGCATTTGGCCCCTGGAGTATTACCTTTCGTCATGTTTGGTGGTCGATCACACCATGGATCCTACTACGCCCCATGATCACATTGAGTGGAATCCAAGAATAAGAGAAGCGTATATTTCTCGAGAGAAATTGTTTAAAACGGCCTGTGTGTACGTATTTGTGTGCCAATTTCAATGGGTTGTGCATGAGTGTGTGTATGCGTGTGTAGGTGTGTGCTTGCTTGATGGTGTACATGTGCATGATTTTTGTGTGAACATGTGCAAATTTCATTGGGTTGTGTGTGTGTGTGTGTGTGTGTGTGTGTGTGTGTGTGTGTGTGTCTTTACGTCTGTCTGTCTGTGTGCGCCTGTGTCTCTCTGTGCGGCATCTTAAAAACAAGAGATGTTTTCAAAAGAGTTGCATACGTACTCACATGTAAAAGTCGAGAACGAGGCCTGAATTCAGACGATTTTGTGATAATACGGGAGCAGTGTTGGATATTTCATAACAACATGAATGATTACATTTCATTAATAGATAACATAACTTTACGAAAAAAATGTAGGTCAGTAAGTGCTGGGCGCTCTCAAGAATGATTTGAAAAATACCCCAAAAAGTTATCTGGCGTTTGCATCACTCCCGTACTCATTCCAGACCCGGGTTCATTTCTTGTAAACTAATTTTGTGTGTCACGTTGTTCCTCCTGCCCAATATATAATAAGACTTTAAGCTCACAGGTAATAAACCTCTTCCTCACAGCTTCTGTTGCCATGGCGACTGCTTCCTCCAATTGCATTTGGCTGAAGGTGGCTCACTTTATATTTCACTCATAATTCTTGGATCATCACCATCTTGGCATCCTAAAAAATTCCTTGCGGAAAAGAAAACTATTACAAATTTGCCAGATTTGTTTTGGTTAATTATCTTACTGCTCTCATTACGTAGGAAGCTCGATTCTTGCCATGCAGTCATTTGGTTTTTAATGAAAAAGGACACTCTCAACATATTTCTTATTGAACTGCAAGTAAAGAAAGATTTTACAAGAATTAATTAGGTCACAGTAAACTAGCGCTTTTAATACGTCATGTATTATTGTCCATGCACTATAATCGATTGATCACATAAGCTGGTTCCGATTTTAAAGTCATTGCCAATGAGTATCGAAATATTGCTAAGGTCATATTCTTATGAAAAATGGTTCTTTTTAAAGGGGCATATATATTTCCTGTGAATAAAGAACAATTACTGTCCCCGAATTCAATTACCTTTTAAAAAAAACGCCTGTTAACGCGGCCCTTATATTTGTAATTCTTTTTGGGACTATTTAAGATTCTAGAGATTGTAAATGTCCTTCCTTTTTAGGGGTGGGTGGAGGAGGGTCTCGATGGTTCGTAGTACGGAAAAAATGGTTCCACGACTGTTTTTTTTTTATAATAAATACACAAGAATTGAAGTAAAATATTTTTAATTACACTGCTTACCTTCAACAGTAAGGGAAAATATGTAATTTATCCTCTGTAGAATTGTACAATATACATCTACCTGTCAAATGTTTTTACATCAAAACATTTTCTTTTCCAAAAAGAAGAGATCGGATCGACAAAAAGAAGATAACTTCTATTTTCATGAGAGGAAATGAAAATGTATTCAAGGACATCCTGTTGACATGAGACAGTGTAGGGACAGTGCTTCATCAAGATGAGTCATCTGATCCTGACAGTTTAGAATCATGTTAAGATGGGGGAGGGGGTAATGAATACTATGGGGTAGTGAATGCTATGGGGAGGGGTAGTGAATGCTAGGGGTAGTGAATGCTAGGGGGTAATGAATGCTAGGGGGGGTAGTGAATGCTAGGGTGAGGGGGGGGGGGG
>BQKZ01002768.1:32514-69715 GCA_036244855.1 Temnopleurus reevesii | reverse complement strand
AGAAGAAAAAGAAGAAGAAGAAGAAGAAGAAGAAGAAGAAGAAGAAGAAGAAGAAAAAGAAGGAGAAGTTAAAGGAGGAGGAGGAGTAGAAGCAGGCAGAGGGGAGGTGCTGTTAACATTTGCGTTTGTTCAGCACGTGCAAATCAAAGTCAACATTAGTCAAACATCTTTCCTGCATATTTCTGTGCACAAGAAATGTATCTGTAGATTAATGCTTGGCATATGTTAGATATACAGTAAACCTAAATGTGTGACGTAGCCCTTCACAAGCCAGCTATCCCTAAATGATGACGCCAACTACACATGCTTACTGTGCGTTAGATGTTGCGTAAATACCACGTCAATCACGATCACTGTAAGGTGAGGAGGCGGGAGTGCAATATACTTTTCGGGGGAGGGTTCAGATCTTATTCCATTGTGGACATGCTTAAGATCAAGTCTGTGGTTTGTATTCTTCAATTCACATCTGCCTCCTTCAGGGCTGAATATTCTTGCAGACGAAAATGTGGTTGTGGCTATGTGGTTTCTAAAGACACTTTTATTCATATGCCTGTTTATCTCCATGGTAACTGGTGTTTACATCCAATGAAATCTTTCCTTTTGTTCTTTTACCTTGTACTGACATCTTTTCGTATTATTGAGTCTTGGCTCTTGTCAAAGATGTAGACATGTCATAACAAGAAGCTTTCGCTGCTTCATTATTTGCCTACCATTTAACAATTATTTTCCAGTCTTGTCATGTTTGTGCGAAGTAGGTTTTTATTCATTTGCCATTTTGAAATCACCTTTTTTCTCTTTGGTCATTCATGGCAATTTTTTAATCAAACAGAAGAGTATGAATGTATGGCATAGTGACAGAAAGATGTAACTCCATTTTTTGGAAGAAATGTGGTTTTGCTATCAAAGTACATAAGAAATTGTGACCTTCAAAGGCAGTCCGTCATGATCGACATGACTTCCGGTTAGGAGCCAAACTGTCCGCTGCCATTTTGATTGCGAGGATTGCCGAGCAGAAAAATCACAGATTTTTTTACCTGGAATAGCGAGTGAGCAAGCTTTATTTCGCGAGCTCACAGCTCGGAAGTCGCAAACGTATGTGTTCCGCATTTTTTTAGAAACAATCAAAGCCAAAGAGGGGACAAATTAAAATACACGCGACGACAACAAGCATTGGAAAATCGTACGAAGTGTTTCGAGTTTCTGAGCTTGGCAAGGTGCGTAAGCAAGGAAATGTTTAAATATCGTTGTGCCAATACGCAACACGCCGTCCGTTCGCGCTCGAAACCGGAAGTCCTGTCGATCATGACGGACTGACTTTAAACCGTAATGACATCAAATGTTTATTATCGTAAAGAAACCAAATTGTGGTGTTTTCAAACTTTACTTTCATATGCAAAATGTGGACCTAAAACTTTCAAATACGTATTTCTCGAAACAACCAAATTGGAGTTGTGCCTCTTTGTGTCACTTACCCCTTGAAATCAATTTCTTATATGACGCATATGCTGTAATGAATGAAATTGTTTTATTTCATAAAATATTGTGGGTGGAAGAAAGAACTCCTCTCTTTTATGAATACACAAGGGAGGTTCACATCTAATAAAGATGTCTGTGATTATTGAAAGGGAAAGTTACAATCAATTACAAATCAAGTTTGTATTGGTTGAAGTTTAAAGGGTGCATAATGATGACTAGCAGACTTTTGGGGTTTGGGGTGGGCACCACTGTTTGCTTTGTGTAGAGCTCAATACCCCCCCCCCCCTTTCCTCACCAGCCATTTAGATCCACCTGTGTGTTAGGTGTGCACTTACATGTTAATGAGTTTTCATCTCATTTGCTCATGATATCTTTCTCTCTTTTCTCTTCTTTCTCTTTTTTTTTCTCTCTCTCTCTCTTTATCTTCCTTCTTCCTATATTTTTTCTCTTTATAACTCACTCTTTCATCCATATTTTTGTCTTCCTCTACCTATCTTTCTCCTTCTTCCCATCTTTTTTTCTCTTCTTAGATATCTATCTACCTATCTCTATATCTGTTTATTAATCTGTATTGCACCTACCAATTGATCTCCATCTTTCTGTTCTCAACTTCTACCCTCCCCCCTCCCCTCATTCTTCATTTCTTTCTTTCTTTAACAATTTCTGTTTCTGTTTTATCTCCTTTAGATATAATAATAATAATAATAATAATAATAATAAATGCAATTTATATAGCGCACTTATCCACTCTGCGGAGTGCTGAAGGCGCTTTGCATTATTATTACCCTGGCTTTAGCCCGGCGTACACCAGCGCACATGGCATTTCAAAGAATAAATATTCCTACCAGGTACCCATTCACCTCACCTGGGTTGAGTGCAGCACGATGTGGATGAATTCTTTGCTGAATGAAATTAACACCATGTGTAGGATTCAATCTTACAAGAGTCAGAACCACTACACCACAACGCCTCCACATATATCCCTCCCTCTATCTCTCTCTCTCTCTCTCTGTCTCTCTTCATCTCTCTCTTCACTCCCCTTATACCGACAAAGTAGTGCCCTGAGAATATGGGTCACATCTTTTACTAAGGAACTGCACTCTTTTCCTTTGCTACACATATATGTGTGGTTTGAGTGCCCCTGATTGAAAGCATGTCATTGCTGAACTAGTTCTTAATGCATTACGAGAGACCCCAGCGGAGTGTGGGGGTAAGATGCTTTATATTCATACCAACATTCTGAGCTTGCTAATGGGGCGGTCACACCTACAGGCTAATCACATCATGTTCTAAAACTGTATCAACAAATTTGTAATCATTTTTTTTTTTTACTTTGTTTGAAATCTGATGCTTTGAGGTCACTTTTCTCAATCTCGAATGTACCAATTCATTGAATAAACAAAAGATTAACTCATAGTTCCTAGTTCAGTTTGTAAAAGGATGGATTTGGTAGAAGGAGGGTGTCAGCCGCTAGGTGTGACTGCTCCAAAAAAAGTCTGCTACAAAACAAGCAAATTCCTCATGGGAATGCTTTGAAATTTAGTGTGTTTTGAGAGGGAAATCATCTTATTGTGATACAATAATTTGTTGACATATGCCCCAAATAAGGATGCAAGATTGAGGAAATTTGAGGTTTTACAGCAAACAGTACTTACATTTTTTTAATTTCTCCAAATGAGTTATAAATATTCATAACAGCCCTGTTGCACACATCTAAATTTATAAAGGTAGTTTGTGTTCTTTAACCAAATGATTGTTTATTAGAATGTACCTTTGGTTTTTGCTTTTTAACTGATGCTGAATTGCTTTGTTCAAGAATGAAGTGATGCAGTAAGTAAATGGTGATAAAGCTTTTGTATTCTATCTTTATTGGATAAGTAAGAAAGATAATATTTTAAAAAAAATAAAGGCAATTTGACATTGAAAGGATGTCATTGCTGAACTAGTTCTTAATGCATTACAAGAGACCCCAGCGGAGTGTGGGGGTAAGATGCTTTATATTCATACCAACATTCTGAGCTTCATAATGGGGCAGTCACACCTACAGACTGATCCTATCCTGTTCTCAAACCACATTAGCAAATTTTGTAATTATTACTGTCTTATTTTGTTTGAAACCTGATGTTTGAAGGTCATTTTTCTCAAATGTATCAATTCATTCATTAAGCAAACAATTCATAGTTCCTAGTTCAGTTTGTAAAAAGATAGATTTGGTAGAAGGAGGGTGTCAGCCGCTAGGTGTGACTGCTCCCCAAAAAGTCTGTTACAAAACAAGCAAATTCCTCATGGGAATGCTTTGAAATTTAGTGTGTTTTTAGAGGGAAAGCATCTTATTGTGATACAATAATTTTTTGAAATATGCCCTTTTTAACTGATGCTGAATTGCTTTGTTCAAGAATGCAGTGATGCAGTAAGTAAATGGTGATAAAGCTTTTGTATTCTATCTTTATTGGATAAGTAAGAAAGATAATATTAAAAAAAATAAAAGCAACTTGACATTGAAAGAATGTCATTGGTGAACTAGTTCTTAATGCATTACAAGAGACCCCAGTGGAGTGTGGGGGTAAGATGCTTTATATTCATACCAAGATTCTGAGCTTGCTAATGGCACAGTCACACCTACACACTGATCCCACGTTGCTGCCAAACTGAATTATCTTAAAATTTTAACGATGAACTAATTCATCAACATTTTTACAAACCGGCCTACTGGCTAAGGTGTGGTTGCACAAACCAGTCAGAGCAATTCAATACAAATACATGCTATTGAAATAACATAAATTTGAGTGTTATGCCATTGTACTTGGCGCTATGTCAGGGTTTCTACGTGTTGAAGCAGCACCTTCATAGTTATTGGTCGATTCGTAAAAACGCTGACGAATTCATGGGGTTCTTTTAGCCGATGAATCTGTACCATTGATATTGAGGAAAATAACATTCAAACATCAGATTTCAGACAAATAAGACATTAAAAATTACAAGTCTGTTGATGCGGTTTGAGAGCAGGATCAAATCAGTCTGTTGGTGTGACTGTCCTATAAGGGCCTGTTACAAAACAAGTACAATTCCTCATGGGAATGTTTTCACATTTTTGTGTTTTCAGGGGAAAAGCATCTTATTCTTACACAATAATTATGTTGAAATATACCCTGAATGATAATTTAAGATGGAAAAAACTTGAGGATTTACGAAAAATTTTACACAAGGTTTTTTTTAATGTTCGCAAATGTGTTACATCTCTATTGCACACATCCAAAATCTCAAAGATAGTTGGCGTTTTTTTAACTAATTGATCGATGATGAGAATGGAACTTTCGGTTTTGATTTTTGCTGATGCAGTATTGAAAGAAGGCTGTGGTAATGGAATTTAGGCATATGTTCATTGGATAAGTGATATTAACGAAATTGTCAGATTCGTTTGACAATGAATGCTGAAATTAACAATGCTGAACTAGTTATTAATGCATTAGTAGTCTACCCAGTGGAGTGTCAGATAAGATGTTTTACACTCAAACCCAGATTCTTAGCTTGCTAAGAGCCTGTTACAAAACAAACACAGCCCTCGTAGGAATATTTTGAACTAATATGTTTCTAGGAGAATGTATTTTGCTCTTATTACTGAAACCTGGTGATGATTTTGAGGGTTTGTATCTTTTGTCTAATACGGTAACCTTTCAAATGTGTCCCAACTGAGTGATGTGAGACGAACGAAAAGTAGGTTTCAAGGCAAATTATGTGTGACATAAATTGTGTCTGCAAAAGTACTGAATATGTAAGCAAAGTTTTATACATGTAGAATCTCCACTAAATTCCTCCACTGTCTGTAGGTTTAGTGTTAGTTTGATTGCAGTGTTCTAGGAATTTGTGAAACCAGGCCCTAGTATTTGATTTAGTGACAATGATAAGGAGAGGGGTGGTTTATTTTTTTAAATCTTTTTTTGTTAGGTAAGCCTGTGCAGAAGAGAAAAGAACAAGTTAATGTTGAAAAGGAAATATGTGGTTTTAATAAGCATTAAGTTGCATGTTTGAAATAAATCATGGATTCTTATTTTATGGATATACAACTTTTAAATAAAATCTGACTTGCTTTGTATTTGCTTTTTACACTTTCTCTGTATCTACTTTTAACGATTCTTGAATCATGCCATTCTGACATGACGTGATAACTGTTCTGTTAAAGTTTTAAAGTCAACTCAAGGTGACACTACAATATCTCTATATCCCTATTGTATTCTAGTGATCTTACTCATTGATCAGTTATCATTGTAATTCTCCTTGCTTTATCGAGGGATTGATTAAATGCCAAAAGTATGTCTTGAGAAAGCTATCCATCATCACAACACACTGCCCATGACAAAAGGGAATTGTAGGATTACTGTTCCGATGTTTCCTGTGACGTCATCTCTTCATATCTTCCACACAATTTCATCTCAATAGAATATTATAAGGAAGTTAGAATGCATATGATTGAGATTGATATTGTATATATGTCAAATCTTCAATTCTTTCACACAATTTCATCTCAAAAGAACAATATGAGGGAGTTAGAATTTGTATGATTGAGATCGATGTTGCATATGGCAAGAAGCTTAAAAAGGAAAGCATACATTCGACTATTCCTTAATTTTTTGTGTAATGGCGTATCTAATATTGAAAAGTATGAGACCCATAAATGAACAGAGAAATGTCAGGGCTAAAATGTGTGAGGAAATCATTATTGCATAATGAACATTTTGTTTTGTGCAATTTTATAAAGTCATTTTAGGCATAATGTGAAGAATGAAGTGCCATAAGGAAATTATATTTTCTTTTCTGTGCCTCCAGCTATTGTGAATGCATCAATGGAAGCTGTTAACTTAGTACAAATCATTTGTCCCGTCTGCTCACAGTAATTGTGAAATGGTACGATAGTTTTGAGTTTTTGTGTGATCTTTTCTGATTGCAAATTGAAATGTCAAGAATAACATAGGAAACATTCAACAATACATGTATGTGTTTGACTTTTCCAAAGTTTTCATTTGTGTGATGTTATGTTTGCAAATTGAAACCCTCAACTCAAACATGAATTCAGCTGTTCGGGAAAATATCAGGCTCAAGATACACATAAAACATACATGTGAAAACAAAGTTACGGGTTTTGACGGTAGCTCCAAATGCTGTGTTTGATCTTATCTCCTTGATATTAAAATGTCAAAGTTAAAGTGTAAAGATAACGTGGAGGGTTTTTCTCTCTTTACTTCCCATTTCTCTTTTTATTTCCTGTGCTATTTTGTGGAGTCATTTCTTCAATTGCAAGAACCTTTTAGTCAAAAGATTATTGCTTGAGAAATGCACCAATGATGTATTAGTTCTTAAATACAAGTGCCTATTTATTTGGTCATTCAATTGAGACGTATCTTTGTCATTATTGTTTCCAAAATAATGTACTTACTAACTCAATGAAAGTTCAGTTAAATTGTTTTATTTACTTTCCTTTTATCCATAGATATATTTAATACTTGGCAATGATTAGTAATTATCATGATAAGTACTTGGAAATGATCCTGAAAAAAATATTGTTATGGAATGAGTTAAATTGTTCAGAAATTTAAATGGGGATTGGAATCCAAGCTATAATGCTTCTGATGTTAAAATATCATTCTCTTCTCTCTTTCTCTGCTTATTCAGGTTCTGTGAAGGCAACCCATTCATCCTCTTAACTCTTGAGGGAAATTTTACTCTGGAATGAACCAAGTGTTGTCACGTTTTTACATCACACATATTAGTAGGAATGGAAGACTGCAATTAGAATGCAAGGAAACGCTTCGCTTACGAGCTCGTCCGTTTGCATTTCAGAAAGCGAGCTCGGTTTTCCGTGAGGATCATGCCCCAGGCCGTCAAGTCACGTTCTCGCATTAGGAATTATTTGGAGTACACCGAGAGTATATATACTTTGTGGATGGTGTAAACCTGGCAGGCTGTACCTAAGAGGACGGTCAAAGCAAGCTTGGAGTTATCATTCCAGGGTATGACTTATCGTTTGACTGAGAGAGAAAACAAGGAGAAAAATAAATTTGACATTTAGCCAACAGTTAGCAGATTCATGACGTTTTATACGCATTTTATAATTGGGTTGCGAATTTGACACAGTGGAGATTGTGCGAGGTCAGCTACCATGGCAACATTCTTTCAAAACATTAGAACTATGTGATTTAAACACCATGTTTGACATTATCAAGTGTGGCATGATGGTTGGAAAGAATTGAGAATTAGGATGTCTTGAGAGCGACTAGTAAAAAATAAGGAAAGTTTACTCCGAACATGTTATTATTTGCTGTATGTAGACATGATTCATCTGCCTTGCGAACTTTGATAAGAAAGACAAATGTTTTGCACCAGGAGCAGGTTGTGATCTGAACCTGCTCGATTCGTGAATGACATAGATATATCTCCGTCTCAAGTGAAGGCTTAATAGCGTACTAATAGTAGCTGTCATCACCACCCTCTCAGCGTGCCGAGTTACATCAACAATTACAGCGCGCACACGCACAAAACCATTCCAGCAGATACCCAGAGTGAATCCAAACGGACAGTGCGTGCAGTCACCTCCAGGCCAAGCATACACACGCATGCTCTCCCCCCACGAGTGCATCTACAGACACAGATAGGAGAGAGAGAGAGAGAGGGAAGAGACCTGTGTTGCCGTCGACGACCACGATCGGCTTCCGCCCGCACACCCTGGGGGTGAGATGCGGCATGTGATACGTTGAGGAGCCCGGACACATGACGTTTTGTTGTCGTGAACTTGACTTTGATGCGATGCATGAATGAATGAATCTGGATCTCATCGCAGCTGCATGCCTTTAATTCACTGTGTTGGATTCCACTGGTTGGATATATATAAGGAGATTGTCAAAACACTTGTCTGTGCTGGTGGTTAAGGTAGGTACCTTCTCTCTTGAAATTTTCAGCATTATTTTCAACAAATCGATTCAAGAATAATAACAATGATGATAATAATGATACATGGATCTTGTATCTATAGCTATTGACACTGAGCTCAGGGTAGAAAAACGTTCTACACAAATTCTTTATTGATGTAGATTTATTTTTAACAGAAAAAACAGCTATTCTTCAGAATGATTGACCCCTCACATAGATCAGTTCAATCGCTTTTGATTGGGAGCTAAGATGGAAAAATACCTACACAAATTTAGTATTGATGAAAATAATATTCTAGTAGGAAAACTTCATACCAGTGGTTTGTATTAGCAACTGACATAATCAAGACATTAATGATTTCCATACAAAGTAGTCACACTTTTTCACGCAATGGTCATCTATTTTGTTAACTACTGATATTCATTAAACTGCAATGTCATTAATCAAATTCAAGTATGAGTTTGAAAGAAAAAATGAATTTAATCTGCTTTAAAGATGCATTTCTTTGAATCCAGAGATTTATATTGTTGATATATTGGTCATGCCTCTTTACTCAACTAAATGGTTTTATTTGGGAAACATATCTAAAGCGCAATATGAATCAGAGCTAAATGAATAATATATGCCAATGAAATATGCTGTGTGTGTTTTATAGATGCAGTTTGCATTAGCTCTTTTTCAAAAAATAAATCATCAATTTTGCTTCAGAAAGATGAACTTCAATTTTTTTTTCAAAATGGTATAATGTTGCCATTTGAATATACTCATTTTGTTTATTTGTGAAATCAGAAATAAAGATTTGTCACAAACTTTTGCTTTAAATATTTGATAAAGGCCTGTCACACAAGAGTATAAAATACAGTTTGATATTAGTCATAAAGATTACATTACTTGACTATCTTGATAAGATTAATCAATTAAGACTGATTATTATTCCAGTTTCTTGCCAACAACCCTATTCATTAAACCCACAATTGCTTGGAATCCTGTTACATACAATATTTGTTGCTAAGTCGGGCAAGCCTCAGACGAGCTTTATGTATTAGTAAACCTGCATATTGATTGTGACCATTTGCTGCAACGGGCTTCAATCGCAGTCCATCCTGTAGGAACTTCTACAGGCTCAAACTTCATATGCATCCACCTGCAATTGCACCAGGGATATGCAACTGCTTGCAACAGTTGTGAGCATTTGGATAACAAGTGATTGGTCGTGCCTGACAGCTAAAAAAAAAACTTCTGCAGCCTTTAGCTGGTCTACAACAAATGTGAAAGGGGCTTCCCAAATTACATTCATATTTTGTGGCTTTGAAACATTTAAGTGCAGTGCAATGTTTTTTTCAAACCCGTATTGACAAAAAGACATTAATGTCGGTGTTTCAACTTTCGTTGATTCCGTAGAAGGATGTCCTTAATGGAGCATGCTTAAATTTTATTTATTAAAGACCATTTCCATATCTAGACGTCATTCGTCGTAAAATATCCCCTCTATAGCTGAGTGCATGGGTGATTTGCGGTTATTCTTTTATTCCATTGCAAATTAAATGTTAAGTGGATCCTAAGTTCATCCTAGCCAACAGAGTTAAATGAATCATTCGGAATAACTGATAGCTGGTATTAAAGTTCATGACAAGTGTATGTTCTTTCCTCAATTATTGTATAATCGAAGCATCGCCAAAATTCTTTTTGACTTGATGTATAATTTGCTTAATATAATATTTATGTTTATGATTGTATTTTCCTTTATATGGACAGAATATTGATTTTAGATGTCAATGAAGTTTAATAAATCAATTTCAATTTCAAATGATCATAATAAATTATGAATTCCATCACAGAGTGAAATCGTTTGGAAAATTACTTTAAGCCATCATCAACTTATTATAATGTTCATAATCGGAGTAAAAATCTTGAGCACAGAGAAAATTAAAACGTCGTTAATTTCAGACCTTTTGAATGATATGAGAGTACTAGATGATACAGTATTGAGCAGGAAAATATTCATATGTCAAGTAAAAGTTAAACTTTCAATTTTCAAGGTCACTTTCTCAAAGTAAAAACAGCAATAAAATCATTTTATAAGATATTATTTATACTTTTCTTTTATTTGAGAATGAAAACCTTGCATAACGGCTTCCTGCCAAGCATTATAATTTACAAAAACAAAATTAATGTCATATCTTATAACTGTCATGTCCAGTTACTGCATTCATTGCTGTGAAAATATGAAAATGACAGCCCCATCAACAATTTGCGTGGGCAGATGAAAAATTATGTCAGAAATAAAAAAAAATAAAATAATTGCGTGGCCCCTGGTTGATGATTTAATTTGTAGATCACTCCCCATCCTGTCTTTCTTCATTTCAAATAAATGCCAGAAAAGTGAGGTTAGGTTCGACCATGTAATATAATGCTATTATACCCCACTCTCGCGGTCCTCTGTTGTTATTCCACTCCCCGCAAATCAAATTGTTTCGCAAATATTCGCCAGTGATGTGAATTTTACAGGAGAGACAAAAAGATTGCTCTAAGGGAGCATAAGCATCCTTTCGTTCAGGAAAAGATGGAGACAACACAACACAAGGTCAAAATTATTCCTGGCATCATTATCGTTCTGAAATTTTTCATCGTCAATGATGCTTTTGTCACTTTCTGCTTTGCCCCCAAATCAGATTCCAACCTCCTCGCTCCCCAGCAGACGTCGTCTTGGCTTTTGAGAATGACACCAACGTCAAGTATGTCTACAGTTGCCATGGAAACAACGTTATCTCCTGAATCAGGTGAGCAAGATGGTCTCGCATCATTTGAAGTGACGTGATGCTCCCATCATTTAACCCCCTTTTTAATCATCTCTCTCTCACATTTTTTTCACCTTATGATCTTCCCCTTATGATCTTCCCCTTTTTTACTTCCTCCATTTTTATCAATTTTTCCCCCCTATTTTAATTTTTATATGACACATAAGAGAGAAACAGACAGACAGACTGAAAGGAGAAGAAATATGTAGTTATAGCGAGACGTAAAGGAATCCATAATGCGAACAATGAAGATGGAGAGAAGAGGCATTGTGAGTTTTGTGTAAACCTTTTGTCTTTCAGTAGATCATCTTCAGGAAGATGAAGGTGAGCTTAATTTAAGATGAAAAATAGATTAAGGCACAAAATCTCTTCTCTGAGTCTTCATTCTTACATTCAATATATCAGAACTCCTTCATCTACCCCCATCTTTCCATCTCATTCTCTCTCTATTCTTTCCCTCAGTCTCTATGCCCATTCTATTTCCTTGTCTATTTTGTCTATCTCAGTATGTATCTACAAATCTTTCTTTATCTCAATATCTTTTTCTTCACTTATTCCTAATTGATAATGCATAATTTATACAACTCCATCCTATTAGATGTTTTCCCTCTTCCCCTATCTCTCTATTCAGTGACCCAATTGCTCTTGCAACGTGAACTATTTCTTCCTTTCTTAAATTTTCGCGAGATGTTGGATTATGGCTAGAGCTGTGATAGGATTAGGGCTTCAGATTAACACAATTAGGGTAAGGGCAAGGTTTTAGGGTACGCTTGAAGTTTGGCTTTAATACTGGGCAAATTATCTAAACAGGAATTGTCGGTTGAGGGAATGTGATGGAACCCTCTATCTTAGCTCTCCTCCATAAGCTTCTGCCCCTAATCATTATGGGGGCCATTCCACTTTGCCTTCATAACTTTATTTATTTATTTATCTAATGTATAAGGAATTTCCATTTCATGATTCACGAATCACAAATATCTCTTTTTATCTATATACCTATCTTACCAAATACATTTTAAATATCCTTTGCTAGCTTCCATCCCCTTTCTCTCCTCTTCCTTTAATACACTGTAACTATTGATAAAGAGTAAAAATAGCCAGTGAGCAGAATTGAGCTTTAGTTTTGAACCAACCTAACATTCATTTTTAGGATTATTAACCATGAGATGTGATTCAGCAATATCTAAGGCCATATGAATTACAGAAATGTTCAACGTCTTCCAATCATAAAACATTGAAAAATTATTTGCAAGTCATTTGCACATGACGTAGAGATGAATAAAAGATTTGTACTTGTCAAGACTGCTCTTAATATAGCATTTCACTGTCTTGAGCGAGAAAGATTGCATTGTTGTGTCATAAAACACAATATTTGTATGCTTGACAATAATAGGGTTTACAATTAGAGCCATTTAACCTTAAGGTTTGAGAAAATACAACAGTCTTATACATGTAGCATGGAGTTGGGTTGTTCATCTTGCCATGGCATCTTCTTTTGTTTGAATAGGTGAAAAGTCAACAAGTAGAAATCCGCCTTGGTGCCTTGTTTAAGAAGAGAAGACAAAAAAGGCAATTTCTAAAAACTTGTCGTGGCACCTTGTCTCTAAAGAGAAGATGAGAAGGGGACTTGTATAAACTCGACTACCCACTGCATATATAAGCTTCCATAACTTTATTGTAGTTTCTGAAACCGTAAGTTTTCGGCCCCAAGTGTAAACCTTACTGTAAAAACCAAGCAGTGAGTCAATTGTGCTATAGATAAATGGGGCTGAATGTTATTTCTTGTGTAGGAGTATGTGGTATATTGTTTTAAAGAGCAAGGTCTAAAGATGTTAGTGTTGTGCAGGATTGTTATTATTCTTGAGCATTCTATCTAGGACATGGACACTAGGCTTATCCTTCTATTTGTTTGAGCACAAGGTCATGTGAAATGAGAAGCTGATATAGTTCCCTCTCCCCTAAAAAAATTCATATAAATTGTGATAAACATATTTCTACTTTGAGATTTGTAGGCTACTCATGGATGGAAAATCATGTACCAATGCCGATTAATACCCTTCTAATATTTATTAGTTAAGTTTGTTTATTTATTCTAATTCGTTCATAAAGCACCCTTTCAAAACAAGGTGAATTAACAAGGACTCTAGGCATTAAAACATGAAATATTGAGGGAGGGGGGATAAAAAATATTTATAAAAGTTAGCTTCTCTCTTAGGTCTAGTAGATGTAATATTGGTTTTAAGTGCAAGGTCTCGTAAATATTAATTCTATTGAACATTGCATGTATCTAGGGCATCTTCCTCTTCGTATGAGACTCAAGGCCATGCAAAGCGTAAAATCAATATTAATTGATATACCTCCAATAACAGAAAAAATAAAGATTCTGAAATAAATTCTGAATTATGATTGACCTATTTCTATTTGTGTAGGATGCTATGGGGTGGAAAAACTAATCATGCGCCAATGTCAATTGCGACCCTTCTGGTTTATTAGATCTCTTCTGTTAGATCTAGTAGATAGATTAGAGATGCAAACGGTTCCGGAGTATGGTTGAGGTGTATTTTCATAGGAATTTAAGACTTCATCATAAGTGAATGGCTGAGAGTATAGTTATTGCTGTCACGCTTGCTCTCACTTTTGTTCAGCTGTTTGAATATCCGTATCTTAAAGGTCCACTATTATGAAAATACAAGTTGATCTGTATTGATGTATTATACCATTATCAATACCCTTTTTACTGAAAGAGAGTCCAAATGTGTTTCATATATTTTATAATATTTTTTCTTCATTTTTATGTTGGCTTAGTTGGGAACGCCCCTACAAATTTCTTTCCAATGTCAATCCTGTTGTGACATCACACAAGTCAAGTTTGTTCACCTTTCTAGATCATGTTTCAGAGCTGGTTCTGTAAATAACAAAAGGAAATATGTGGATCAATGCAGGTATTTAAATTCAGGTAATTGCGCATTCTAATTCCCTTTCATGGGCAATCACCTGAATTGAAATCCCTGCATTGATCTACCTATTTCCTTTTGTTATTTACAGAACCAGCTCTGAAACATGATCTAGAAAGGTGAACAAACTTGACTTGTGTGATGTCACAACATGATTGACATTTGAAAGAAATTTTTAGGGGCGTTCCCAACTAAGCCAACATAAAAATGAAGAAAAAATATTATAAAATATATGAAACACATTTGGACTCTCTTTCAGTGAAAAGGGTATTGATAATGGTATAATACATTAATACAGATCAACTTGTATTTTCATAATAGTACACCTTTAATTTTGCCTGGTGCATATTCCAGAATAGTTGGCACCTTAGGACTTATTAGTGAAATATGCTGTTAACATTTTTTAATATGATTTATTCATTCAAACAAGACATGAAACTTGCAATAAGATAGATTCATGGTGATTGTGTAGTGTTTACAGCATAGCTGCATGACACTTAACCTCAGTATTGGACTGTTCATCATTTATTAGTACTTTATTTGTAAATTTCAACAATTTTCATAAGGAAAAATGCAATATAACGGCGGTTAATGTTTTAATTTATAATTGTTTACTTTTTGCCTTTCAGAGGGAATGATAGAAGAGGCATTGGTTTGGATTGTGAAAACAAGAATTAACTAATTTCCAAGTCTAATTCATTACCATTTAAATCTGCATCAAGGATTAAATAACAATAGCTTAGTTCTAGGGTAAGCTATTTTTTCCCTTTTTCCAAGAATGGAAAGGTCAGCTCCTTGTCTAGAAATAGGATGTCCAGATATAAAGATGTAATAATCATGATATTGAAAATGAGAGAAAATGTCATCATCCATTAGGTACCATGTAGGTAGGGGAGGAACCCAGCTGTTATGTGTAGTTAGGTTAGGTTTAATCTCACTAAAAACTATATTACATTTAGTTCTCCAAAGTTTTCGTTTCTAATCCATGACTTTACATTTGTTCATATCAGAGAGCGTGATGTTATATCTTTCTAGTACGGAAGTGATTTTGCAAAGGCTAAACGCAAAATCACTTGATGAACTAAAAAGATATCCCGGCATGCTTAATGTTTGATACGACTATAAAAGCGCATATTAAAAAAAGCCTTGACTGCTTGTCATGAAATGCTCCAAGGGATGTCCAAAATATTGGAAGATATAAAGATAGATGAGCTCATCATGATATTAAAAATGAGAGCCAATGTCATCTTCCATTAGGTACCATGTGGGGAAGAGGAGGTACCTGGCTGCCCTGTGTAGTGGGTTAAATTAAATATGTATAAAACTATGTGTTACATTCAATTCTCTATAACTTTCTCTTTTGTAAAAGGTGCCTTTATGATAGTTCATATCAAAAAGCATGATAGAATATCCTTCCAGTACAGAAGTGATTTGTTGAAGCATACACGGCAAAAAATAACTTAATGTACTAGAAAGATATCCCAGCATGCTTAGTGCTTGTAACAACCGTAAAAGTACATACCTAAAAAAGCCTTGACTGCTTGCCATGAAATACTTAAAGGGATGTCCAAATATTGGAAGATAATTATAGAGGTAGATTATTAGTTCATCATGATATTGAAAATGAGGGCAAATGTCATCTCCCATTAGGTACCATATGGGGAAGGGGAGGAACCCAGCTGTTATGTGTAATTTCATGCTTCATGGAGTTTGCCAAGTAGAAGGGCTGATATACAAACTTTTTTCAATATTGTAAAGTGCAGATGGTCTCGATGGGAGAATGTGTTCATATCTTCTAAAGATAGGCATAAGATATTGTAATGCGGATATCCTGCAAACAGACAGCTATTCCAACAATTTTATTTTCGGCTTCCAAGGTGAAGAATGGGAATTGTTTTAGTAATTATGCCTGGTCCCAAGTACAACAATCAATATGCACAAAGTTGCCTACACATTTCGCATAAAAAATAAATCAGATACAAAGAAACAACAAGGAACCATTCAAAATGATAGCTGGTTATATTTTGCATTCTTCTTCATGTGTTGATATTTATTTCATTTTGAAAAAAAAGTAGGACATCAAACAAAGAATCACAGACAGACTGTGGACAAAACCAAGAAAATTGTATATTGCACAGTGCTTTTTTAATTATCTTTCCTCCTCTTTTTAAGCAGTGTTTCCCCTCTTTTCAGTTGATATATAGGGATGTCTAGGATCCAATTGCTATTAATGAGTACCACTATGATTAACCTGTTATTAAACTTCTTAATCCCTGCTGGATATGTTGTTTTTAAGTTTTCTGCAGGAGACCAAACAATTTTTCCTGATTATACTTCACAATCCTGTAGGAATTCGCCCTCTTCCCTCTTTTCAAGTAGAATCATCCCTCTTTTTAGCCTAAAATATAGGATTGTTTTGAACCCGATTGATATTTATGAGCACCGTCTTAATTAACTTGTCATTACAATCCTTGATCCCTGCTGGATATGTTGTTTTTAAGTTGGATTAATTCAGGGCATTTCTAAGTAGTCAAACTCTGCAGTAAACCAAACAATTTTTCCTGGTTATACTCCACAGTCCTTTAGAAATTATATTTCTTCCCTCTTTTAGAGAAGCATTGTATAGAAGGTCTGGATGTCTGATATTCATAAATACCTTTTTGATTAACCTGTCATTTAACTCCTTAATCCTGGCTGGATATATTGTTTAAAATGGGATTAAATCAGGACATTTTCAAGTAGTCAAACTCTGCAGGAAACCAAACAATTTTTCCTGATTATACTCCACAGTCCTTTAGGAATTATTTTTTTCCCTCTTTGGAAGAAGTATATCGTCCCTCTTTTTCAGCCTGAAAGGTAGGGATGTCTAGAATGCGATTGACATACATGAGTACCTTCTTGATTAACCTGTCATTACATTCCTCAATCCCTGCTGGATATGTTGTTTTTAAATTGTATTAAATTCAGGACATTTTCAAGTAGTCAAACTCTGCAGGAGACCAAACCATTTTTCATGATTATACCTTGCGGTTTTGGGGGAGTTATAATTCTTCTCTATTTTAAAGCCGAATTGTCCCTCTTTAAGTCTGAAAGGTAGGGATGTCTAAAATCTGATTTCATGAATACCCTTTTGATTAACCTGTCATTACACTCATTAATCCCTGATGGATATGTTATTTTTAAGTTGGATTAAATTCAGGACATACTCTGCATAAGTCAAACTCTGCAGGAAATCAAACAATTTTTCCTGATTACATTTCACAATCCTTCAGAAATTAGCCCTTTTCCCTCTTTTTGAAAACTATCATCCCTCTTTTAAGTCTAAAGAGTATGGAGGTCTAGAATCTGTTGGATATTCATGAGTGCTTCTATAATTAACTTTTCATTACATTTCTAAATCCCTGCTGGATATGTTTTTTTTTTAAGTGGGATTAAAGGCTCATGCAAAATGACATTTGACAGACCATTTTCCAAATAAAGCCAACAGAGAACCTCTTCCATATGTCAAGTACGCTAATTGAATTCTTAATAGTTGATTTTATGATATCAGTATTTATGATGGATGAGAGAAGAAAGTAAGGTTTTGAGATTGGAGAGTGAAGAAGGAAAAGTGATGTAGTGGAGAGAGATGTACTGTATAGCGGGATAATTTCGCAGTTGGTTAGTCCATGAAAACTTTCGCAGGGTATTGAATTCACGGATACAATCCATGAGAATAAAATCTTCCGACCTGACTAATAAATAAACAGAAAGTGATTGCTGCTACAAAAATGCTTTTAAACAAATTATAAAGAACGACCATATAATTACAGTATAATCTGGAGAATATGATTAGGAATGCGAATATACATGTGATTGAAACATTTAAAGCCTTATCGGGACACTTCAAAATGCACTATGAAATTCTGCTCATGTCCACTTTTTGTACAAATTTTTATGGATTATTTTTGCGGGTCTAAAATTCGCGGTCGGCAATTTCAGTGCAAAAAGCGCAAAAATTACCCCCCAAAAAAATTTCCACTATACGGTATAGAGAGATTATTTCATCCAGAAATTGATATAAGGCTGCTTCTCAGATGACCCTTTACTCATAAGAAATATAATTAGGAAATGATAATTATAAAAAAATTAACTGATATCCGAACATCTCCTGTGACCCCTATGCCCTAGTTATTTTACTGATAATTACTCTTTTAAAGATTTTAATCAACACTGTCTCAAGGATGATATTGGTGTAGCAAGGTATAAAATATATAAATATATAAAATGTATGTATTACTGTTTCTTCTTAGGTCATTTGGAATTTCAAACCATTGACTAAGTTATAATAAAAGCAAAGATTCAGCCCCATTCTCCTTTTTGCCATATCCTTTTGCTCTAAAATTCAAATGCCTTGATCGTAAAGAGGAAATTTAATTTTGATTTGCATTGTAAATTTTCATAGATAAATAGCATTATAATTCATCAGACATTTAAAAATCCATAATAGTAAAAACAAAATTATTTTCTACTGTATTGTAAATTCCCAGTGACAAGTAGCATTATCATTTATATGACATTTAGAAATCCTTATAATAGCAAAGAGGAAATTCATTTTGCTCTGCATTGTAAATTCCCTTTGATAGATAGCATTAGCATTAGCATTAGCATTAACTAATCTACTGATAATCCTAGTTCTTCTGACTTCTTTTTCTCTTTCCATATTTCAAGCGCTAGAGGGACTTTCGCATGATTGTGTTATGCGCTATATAAAAGTGTTTCATTATTATTATTATCATTCATATGACATTTACAGGTGCAATCTCAAAGCATCCGCTTTGGTTTTTACCCTACTTGTAAATTACCACCGACACTCACAAGATGACGTTTGTTCAAGACCGGGATAAAATGTGGTCAACATTCTTTGCTACAATACCACATGCAGAGCTGCCGAGCAGTCGAAATTTATCCTATTTTGTAGTTTTTTTTCAGGGAAATATGACACTTTGTCACAAAGCATTTAAAAATAGTAGGGAAAAAAAGATTATTTTGTACTGTATTGTAAATTCCCAGTGACAAGTAGCATTATCATTTATATGACATTTAGAAATCTTTAATAGCAAAGAGGAAATTCATTTTGCTCTGCATTGTAAATTCCCTTTGATAGATAGCATTAACATTCATATGACATTTACAGGTGCAATCTCAAAGCATCCGCTTTGGTTTTGCAAAAGAAAAATTATTACCCTACTTGTAAATTAACACCCGCAGTCACACAATGACGTTTGTTCAAGACCAAGATGAAATGTGGTCAACATCCTTAGCTACAATACCACATGCAGAACTGCCAATCTGTACAACTCCATCCAATTTTGTAGGATTTTTCAGTCAAAAAGGACACTTTTTCACAACGCATCACTTTGGTTTTGAAGAAAAATTATATTACGCTACTTGTAAATAAACAACAACAGTCACACGATGACGTTTGTTCAAGACCAGGATAAAATTGTCTGTGTTTTCACGAAGTGACGGGAGCCAGAGGGTGTTGTTACACAAAATGAATTACAAATCCATTGAAACGTGTCCTTCAATAGAATTATCACGCTTTTTTTATAGGATGTCCATTGAAATGGTGCTATGTCAGGATTTTTTGTCTTCATGCAACAATACCCTTTGGCTCCCGTCACTTCGTGAAAATATAGACGAAATGTGTTCAACATCCGTCCCTACAATACCACATGCAGAGCTGCCAACCAGTTAAACTCCGTTAACTGTTGTAGGATTTTTCAATGAAACTGGACACGTGCAAGACAAAATAGAGTATGTAAGTCCTTAAGATACAGTGTTGGAAAACGCAAGGGAGAATGGGATATTTTAGGCTCGGAATATGATTTCATCAGGGTATCACATACAAGGCAATTTCGATGAAAGGCACTTTTCTACTCAAGGTGAAACAATAGAGAACTATGAGGTATCAAAAGAGGACACCAAGACAAGCAAAGAGAGCACCAATGGCAATTGTCTTGGGTTGCCTTAGGATAAGTAGAGCCCTGATGTTTTATTCTCAAAATTGGATTTTTATAGATCAGAGATTGGTAGCTCGGAATATACATCCCATTCCATAATACTTGCTTTAACTAATATATGGCATTTCAATATTCCAATGCCTTTATGATTAAGCCTAAATTTTTAATTTTTTTCATGGATACATAAATATGAAAATTCATATTACATCTAAAAAGCAAATTCTAAATCATCACTTTAGATTCTTTGTATAGCATATTATGACCAATTTAAGAAAAATGATTTATTTCCCAATTTAATGACATTTTTAACAAAGTGAGCATAAAAGCAAGCCTGTAAATTAACACTTACACCCACAAATTGATGTTTCTCCTTTCACAGATAAAACTATGTCAACATCCCTGCTACAATACCACTGCATAATAGTGTCTTTAAAATCGGATATTTTAATATTTCATTTCCTTAGTGATAATCAATGCATAAACTTATTGTATTGTTTTGTCAGGGATATGTAAAAGGAGAATTCATATCACATCAATACAGCAAATTTCAATGCATCATCTTGTAAAGAATTTTATCAGTCATTTTAGAAAAAGCATTTATTGCCTAATTCTAAGATCTTGATGAAATAACCATAATAACAAGCTTGTAAATTCACACCCACATATTATGAAAAGGCAATAAAAATTTGTTTTCCATATCCTGTCTAAAATCTCGTAAACATCGTCCTCCTCCTTTCGATAAGACATCCAACCTATTTATAACACTTCCTTGAAAATCTGACATTTCGATGATCTTACGTAAAATGCACCCCCTCCAGTATCATTTTCACTTTTTAGGAAATTGTGTGGGACGTAAGCGATTTGGGTATTATCTGTAAGAAGCTTTTTTTCTGATAGCTACTTGGATGTGAATGAAAAAGGAAAGTTTTATGGTATTTCCCCCATGGGATAGCGCATGCTTTTTTCAGTCCAATATGTAGAGATTGAAGTTTTATGATGGCTGTTCATCAACTGAATGTTGTTGTGATTTACTCAGAATAGAATATTATGTCTGTCCCATGGGTGTGCTTTAAACAAATGGGAACTATTACTTTATTGAGAAAAGGTAATTTGAGACGATTCTTTGCTTTTGAGAGAAAATGGGGAGTTTTAAAGACAACGGAAGGCGAATTGTTTTTGGTTCACGTTTTTTTTGTGATTTTTAATGAATATTGTGCAATAGTGAGCTAATGCACTCGTTATTGGAATGTGTTTTGAATAACTAAAAATCATTTCATGTGATTATTGCAATGCAAATCAGCAGTAGTATCAAAGAATGGACTAATTCTATGATTAGTTATTTGATATCTATCTGCATTAGATATGAAGCAATTGTAAATCAGGAAATATAAACAAAAGTCTTGTTTATCCAGAGTAGCCATTTCTCATACAAAAAATTACATCAAGCATTATCGCTTTGAGTAAAGAAAAAGCTCCTAGACTCCAATTGTTATGAATATTTTCACTCATACACCTTCAAAACTGGCAGATTCACAAATTTGATATCGTAGGAAGACATTTATCATTTTTCTTCTCAAACGTTACTGACTTCTGATCGAAGATTACTAGACATCTAGCCATTTTAGCTAGAATTTGGTCTCTTTTTGACCAGCAAAATAGCCAATGCCATTGGATCTTGTAGAATTGAGTAAACCTACTAGATTTTCTTTATAGTGTTTGCTCATTTAGTCAATGTATTATCAAACATCTGGGTTAGATATGAACACATTATCTGTAAATTAGACACAATTTTACAAGATTCTCCTTTTCATTTTACCCTCGCTCTGAAAGTTCTGTCTGGCTATCTTTTTGTTCAGCATGGTTTTTTAACAAGTGTATAAAATCATTCAAACTGAATAATAGTTTTTTAAATCGTAATTCAGTGATAGTGAATCTAAATTATTTCTCATATCTAAGCCCTTTATATTTTTTTTGCAATTTGTCTTTAGCAATCAAATCACATGTGATAGGCGTGGTTACTAATAAGTTTATAATTACAGTATCATTTAATCAGTTAGAAATGATAAGTATTGATAATGATGATTATGATGATGATAATAAATGATGATGATGATGATGATGATGATGATGATGATGATGATGATGAAGATGATGATTATGATGATGATAAGTGATGATGATGATGATTATAATGATGAAGATGATGATGATGATGATAATTGATGATGATAATGATGATGATAAATGATGATGATGATGATAATTGATGATGATAATGATGATGAAGATGATGTTGATGATGAGGATGATTATGATGATGAAGATGATGATGATGATGATTATGAGGATGATAATTGATGATGATGATGATGATGATGACAATTATGATGATGATAGCTAAGATAACACATTATAATAATGAAGATACACTGATGATGATAATCACTCTGATTTTCATTTTGTTATCTTATAACCTACAAAAATCACTCACACTGAAGCTTCTCTCATATCGAGAATGCGACTTTACCTAGATATAGGCCAATGAAGGAGAATAATTCAAGCTCAAAATGCCCTTGAGGCATATATCCCAAGGTGTGATAAGAGATGCATAGTGCACCTGCATCAATTTTAGATAAAGGTCTACGTGGCTCCTAAAAATTTCATATTTGCCACAGGAATATTTTTGGAGCCAATTTTAATAACAAGATGCGTGGTGTGAATTTTTGTTGTTTGTTCATTTTCTTCAATTTTTCATCTTCTGGGCAAGTCTCATAACTTCATTTTGATACACTCCGACGTATTCAGCATGTATCGTGACTTTCTTATGTTGTATTGATTATTCTTTTAGTGTGGTTAGATTAGCATTCTGTGGATGATTGCTACTGCGTTATAACTAAGAAATACACCACAAAAACTTTATTAACCACTGAGCAAACATTGAATTGAGTTAGATTGAATTGATTTATTAACAACATAATATAGCATTATCATCAACAATTATACTCATAAACAATGCAAATTGCACAAGAAAAATTAAACAATATTGAATTATGGAGACTTCCATATGTTTATACGTGAGTAGCAATAACTACAAAATTAGAGGATGCTATTAAATTCCAAGGAATGAACAAATAATCTAGGAGTGTTATTATAATTAGTAAGGGATGATAATTAGTTGCATGATTTGGTCTAGAAATGTTATCGTTTTTGTGAAAACATTTAAACTTCATCTTTTGAGAGAACTATATGTGCATCTGTACATTTATCTAGACATGCTTTCCAACCCCCTTATTCTCTCTCCCTCTGTATTGTTCATTTGATATTCCTTCCCTCTGCTCTGTTCCTTCTGCCGTTCCCCTCTTCATTTTTACATTCTGTTCCTTCCTTCAGTCACTATATCAAGCATCAATCAAAAGCTATTTTCTACTCCCCTCTTCCTCTCTGACATCTTTTCTCCTTTTCCCTCCCTCATTCCACCTCCATCTTTCCATCTACCTTTCTTTGTATGTCTCAATTTGTCACATTTCTTCTTTGCACCTTTCCACCCTTCTTCCTCTCTCTCCTGCAATTCTCTCTATCAACCATTCAACCTTGTTATTTGTTCATGTCTATTTCTGGCCATTCTCCACCATGCAATCAATCTCTCCTGCACTCACTCTTTCAACTATTCAATCTTTTTATTTTTTTCATGTCTATTTTCTAAGTTCTTCTTCCAACTGCTTTCTTTCACTTACCCCTTCAATCTTGCTATTTTGCATGTCTATTATTTGCATTTCTCCACTCTATTTTCTTTGTCTCCTTTACCTATCTCCCCGACTTCAATCTTCTTATAGTTTGAATCTTTTCCCATGCACCTCTCTCACCTGCTTTCTTTATCTTGTGTTGAAATTTGGTGGGTTTCTCTCAATCCTGCTGTGGAGTTTTCGCTATTTCTGTATTCTCCCCCCCCCCCTCTCTCTCTCTCTCTCTCTCTCTCTTTCTTTCCCTCTTCTCTTTCTCTCTCCCAACCTCCCAACCTCAACCTCAACCCCTTCAATCTTGCAACATCTCTTCTCTTATGCACACTTCACCACGCTTTCTATCCCTCTTGCGCGCTCCTTCTCTGACGCCCCTCCAAGCTCTGATCCACCGCTCCATCCTCCGAACTGGATACTCCCTTATGCACTTCTCTCTCTCTCCTATTTCCTCTTTCTTGTGCTTTTCTCTATTTCTTTATCTCTCCCTCTCTCTTTTTTTTTTCTCCCTCTCTCCCAACCTCAACCTCAACCCCTTCAATCTTGCAACATCTCTTCTCTCACGCACACCTCACCACGCTTTCTATCCCTCTTGCACCCCTTCTCTGACGCCCCTCCAAGCTCTGATCCACCGCTCCATCCTCCGAACTGGATACTCCCTTATGCACTTCTCTCTCTCCTGCTTCCTCTTTCTTGTGCTTTTCTCTATTTCTTTATCTCTCCCCCTCTCTTTTTTTTCTCCCTCTCTCCCAACCTCAACCTCAACTCCTTCAATCTTGCAACATCTCTTCTCTTATGCTCACTTCACCAGGCTTTCTATCCCTCTTGCGCGCCCCTTCTCTGACGCCCCTCCAAGCGCTGATCCACCGCTCCCATCCTCCGAACTGGATACTCGCTTATGCACTTCTCTCTCTTCTGCTTCCTCTTTCTTGTGCGCTCTTCTATCTTTCATTATCCCTCCCCTCTCCCCCTCTCTCCTTTTCTCTCCCCTCTCTCTCTCTCTCTCTCTCTCTATCTCTTTCTCAACCCCTTCAATCTGGAAATATCTCCCCTCTTTCATGCACACTTCACCACGCTTTCTATCCCTCTTGCGCCCCTTCTCTGATCCATCCTCCGAACTGGATACTGCCCTATCAATATTGACCAAGCAGGGGTACAAATAGACATTTTGTGCCTGGCAATACTACCTCAAAAACAGAGGTCATGCGAGCTTGTTCTGAAATGTCAGGCGATGCAAGATTGCTAGGTGCGACTATCCGAGCCATGTTTTATTTCATCAAAGCTGCATCCATTTTGCCAATCGGTTCATTTTTGTTTTGTCACCTAAATATATTGGTAGGGATTTGGAAAATGTGTGAAGGATCACCATATGAGGAATTTTCTCCTAGATCAAGAATTTGATGATAGATTGGTAGAGATGTTCATTTTTCAACGAAAGTGCTTGCTACAAGAATAGGGATGCAAAGTTCATGAGTTCAACATCATGTTAAAGATAAATGGTTAGATAAATGGTTTATTGAATAGAAATCATTGCATCTAATAGCTGAATTGTGATTTCAATTTACAAAGTAAAACATGAAAAATATACAACATTATATAAAAATGGTGAGAGGTACAAAAAAGCAGCACTATTATCTCCCGAGCCATATTTTATTTGATCAAAGCGGCATCTCTTTTGCCAATCCGTTCATATTTCTTTTGTCACCTAAATATATTGGTAGGGATTTGGGCAATGTATTAGGGCTCACCATATGAAGATTTTTCTCCTGGATTTGATTAAATTTGTTGATGAGTAGAGATATTCATTTTTCAACGAAAGTGCTTGTTATAAGAATAGAGATGCAAAGTTCATGAGTTCAACATCATGTTAAGCAGTGCTATTATCTCCCGAGCCATATTTTATTTCATCAAAGCGCCATCCCTCTTCCAAACCGTTCATTTTTGTCATGTCACCTAAATATATTGGTAGGGATTTGGAAAATGTGTGAAGGATCACGATATGAGGAATTTTCTCCTAGATCAAGAATTTGATGATAGATTGGTAGAGATATTCATTTTTCAACGAAGGTGCCTGCTATAACTGTATAAGAATAGAGATGCAAATTAAGTTCATGAGTTCAACATCATGTTAAGCAGTGCTATTACCTCCCGAGCCATATTTTATTTCATCAAAGCGCCATCCCTCTTCCAAACCATTCATTTTTCAAAGAAAGTGCTTGCTATCAGAATAGAGGTGTAAAGTTCAGAAGTTCAACACCAAATTTAGCACTACTATGATGGGTGAATAGTACAACTCCTTTGATTTGATGATAACTGATGATGTTTTGGCTGAATACAGTAGCTGCTCCAAAACTCTGGAACAGTATCCCTCTTGCAATACGAGCAACGTCAAATTCCGCTACGTTTATAAAACATCTTAAGACTTACCTTTTTCCACAGTAATTAAATTTTTTGTTCTGTTAAATTGTAAAGCGCAATGGTACTCTTCTGTTTTTAGCGCTATAGAAATAATCTATATTATATTATTATTATCATTATTCATGAAAGTAAAGAATTAGAAGATCATCTTTGAAATGTCCTATTTTCTTGATTTGCTTCAAACCCTCAACTTCTCTCCCACCACTTGCTTATAGCCAACCTTTTATTAAAGGTAACCAGTTCGGTAACTGCATGGCAGATTTGAATATCAATGGAATAAATTGTTTTGAAATAAGTAACAAATAATTGATATCAACACCGAGTATTACAATATGAATATGAAAATTCACTTTCCTAATTTACACTAATTAACTTGTTTGATAATAAAATAGATGAATTACGTCCAAAAATTCTTCACTGAAACCATTTCCTTTGCAATTATACCTCATCCCTCACAAACCCATTCTGTTTATCTCTGAATAACCTTCAAATGGCAATATGTGCAATCATCTTCGATCATAACAGCCCTTATTACCAGCCACTTGTCACATCACAAGGTGATATCAAATGAAGCTACAAGATATGAGTACTATTGATCCATCTTTCATATTCAATCCATAAATTTCGATATATTACATCCTAAGACCGACTCACACCTTTGCGTATTTAGCCAGCAACACGATATAAACTTTTTTTCCGAAAAATTAAATCGAATGCAAATTCAACGCTCCTTTGTAATGCTATTGAAATCGGGACTGGCTTGTCATTATTGTGTCTGCACAGTTGAATACACAGTGTATGGATCTATTATCTGCGTCCCACTTTATTTACGGAAATAGTTTATATCGTGTTCTGCGTGAGCCCAGCGTTTTTGACAATTAAAAACGCGCTCTTAATACACAAAGACGCACGTCATATGGTGGACTAACATTTGGCATACGCTCGGCAAGCTGAACGTGAGTCTACCATATGATCAGCGTAAACTCTGCCCTTAGACGAGTTTTTAATTTTTTAAATGCTGGGCAGATGCAGGCTGAAAGAGCAAAGATGTGAGTCAGTCCTTACGGTTCAGGGGAGTTTAGCACACGGGGTACCTAGAATGTATGTTATGAATATCTCTTTCCTTTTGAACGAGGCTCGATGATTGCAATGAATATGTAAAATAGGCTGATAACCAAGGGAGTTAAGAAATTGATGAGAAGTAAGAGAGTGGATTGACATGATACTGCGTTCCCACCGCCAATCATTTTAGCTTGATTGACCCAGTCTCGTCAAAACTTGTCTGCCAAAACTGCAATGTTTTTTTTACCGTAGCGAATCTTATAAATCCGTAACTTAAACTGTCAATAACATGATATACCGGTAAGCTATTTCCATACAATAAAGTGGAACATGGGACAATAGATCCGTACGCCGTGTATTGAACTGTGCAGACACAAGATTCATAAGCCTGTTCCGATGTGAATAGCATTACAAATTGGCGTTTTACCTTATTTTACAGAAAATATATTATATTATGTTCGATGCAAATGGTATGAACAATGATATGTTTTTAAATCATGGCTGAGGAGCAAAAATTTTTCGACTTTTTCTCTTTTGTAGACTAGTTAACGGAGATTTGTTGCAATCAAAAGGATTGAAAATGAAGTCAGTGGGAACTCTTGGCAAACTTCCTCTGCACTTCCCATGCATATAAAACTGTACTGTTGTAACACTCAAGAGTCCCTCTGAATGCAACCACAAACCAGTCACCATAATACACTGCTATTATAAAATTTTGTTGCAGAGAAAAAACGTGCTTCCTATTTGTATCACATGCATTTGAGGCTACAAATAGCATCATTTTGAGTGAAATGGAGCAAATGATATCTGTATGATTGATCTGACGTCTTTGAGCAAATCTAGAAATGTCATTCTAGAATTGGCACATTTCATTTATTACTCTTTAAAAAATGAAGTTTTTTTATTAAGAATGTATATTGTTCCAGCTACCGAGCAGTTTTGTCATTTAAAGATCACATACATCCCAAAATTGTAATTTTAGCCCCACAAGAGTGAATAAAGTTTAGCATATGTGTAAATCATGGGTGGTTTTGGACACTTTAGTTGCTGCGGGGTTAACATTCAGATGCATTTCTACACTGTATAGCAATACCATTCTAGTATCACTATGAGCAGAAGGGACAAAGTCCTGGGACAAAGTAAACAACCTGCATTCAAGCATTAGCAATAGCTACATGGACACAAAAGAAATTCCCATCCCTCTTATCCTGCATACATATGTTGAACAAGAGTCGCACCTGAGACTTTCTTTCATGATCATGAAGTTTTTGTGAACGCTTGAATTAAATTTTTATACTTTGTCCCAGTCCTTTGTCCCTTCTGCTCACTGTGTATAGCTATATGATTCTAATATAGATTTTAGCGTTTGTACGCGCGAGTACGGCTTTCCACCTTGGAAGTGAAAAAGCGTTTTTAAGTGTTCATTGTTATGGAAGAGCACGAATGCAACAAAGCGTGAATAATGGCGTACATGCGGGACATGTCGTAGAGCATACTTGACTAGCCGACTGAGATAATGGTGATATTGTTAAGGTGCTCCATTAGGACGGTTGCTATGGAAACTTATATCTGAGCGTGGGTATACATATAAATACTGCAAACAAGATATTGGATGTTCTCTGTGATTTCTTTCTTTCACTCTCCTTTTCTCTTTCTTAATTTCTCTCTCTCTCTCTCTTTCTGTCTCTCTCTCCCTCCCTCTCTCTCACTCCCTCTCTTTGTCTTCCCCTCGCTTAATTTCCTCTTCCCTTCCAACCATCTCCACCATCCTCTCTTTCTCCTCATTTTTATCAATCTATCTATCTCTTTCATTACTCCCACTTTATCCTCTCTAAATTCACAATTTCATTCCTTTCTTTTCTGAGCCTTTTCATCTGTCTATCAGATTTGCTACAGTTACAAAATGGCTTTACCTATCTAATCTGTATTCAGGATGAAAACAGAGTTTTGATGATATTTTTCAACCATTTTTTTTCAATATCCCGTCGGTCCAGAATATGTTTTAAAATTTAAATTATGTATAAAATGATAATGTGGAGGAAATCATACTTCCCTGCCCGCTAACTTGTGGCGGCATGCACAAATTTCTTCTGTCAATATTTGTATGCCTAAAGATGAATTAATAAAACCCATTTTAGTCTTGCCAAGGTACAATAATGCAGATACTCACAGTATTCTGTGTTCAATGTAACTTCAACTTGATATTTCAAGGACAATCCCCTATCCCCCTCTCCCAAGCTAAACAGATATATAATTTCTACATGACTAGTAGGCAGTTTGAGACTTTAGTTTCTATTGCCATTGAAAGAATATGGTAATTATCATTTTCTTAATTTCATTCCTTTATAGTTGTGTACACTCCTATGCCAGAGAAAACAACCCTAGCAGGAGTTACTCACAATGGAAAAGAACCAAAAAAATGCATTTAGACCAGACTGACAATTTGGTTGCAATATCATCAGCCATTTTAAGCCTTTAGTTTCTATTTTCAGTATTGAATAAAAAATATGATAATTGATATTTTCTTTATTTTCATTCTTTTATAGTTGCGTACACTCGAAAGCCAGACAAGACAACCCCAGCAGGGGTCCCTAACGATGGAAAACATGACAACAACGCCCATACGGACCAGACCGCCATCTCGGTAGCAGCGTCAGCAGCCAAATTTGGCCTTTTGTTTCTATTCTCACTATTGAATGAAAATGTGATAATTATCGTTTTATTCATTTTCATTCCTTTACAGTTGTATACACTCCTATGCCAGAGAAGACAAGCCTCAGCGGGTGTCGCCAATGATTGAAAATAACAACAACAATAACAACAAGCATATAGACCAGTCTGCCAATTTGAAATCAGCAACCAGTTTGAGCATTACTTTCTATTTCCGGTTTATTGAATACAAATGTAATGATTATACTTTTCTTTATTTTCATTCCATTACAGTTGTGTACACTCCAAAGCCAGAGAAGACAACCCCAGCAGGGGTCCCTAACGATGGAAAACATGACAACAACGCCCATACGGACCAGACCGCCATCTCGGTGGCAGCTTCAGCGGCCAGTTTGATCCTTGTATTGGTTGCCATAGTAATTTGGTATTTCCTTGTCAGAAAGCAGTAAGTATACCAGGTTGTAATAAAATCAACCCTTGATAACCCTTTCATGACCATGCTCACCTTTTGGCACCATTGAACACTCTTAGAGAAAGGAAAAGGAATCTGCTCTTATTTCACAATGGAGGGCATTATCTAGTTTTGTTGTAGTCCATTGAAAAGCTAGAGAGTGCATTTTTTTTTGATAAATGCAAAAATGACAATGAAATGAAATGACAAATTATGATGTTTCCAAACAGTGGCCCATGCCAAAAGGGTTAGAGCTGTCTCTCTCTCTCTCTCTCTCTAAAAATCATTAACAAATTAACAGTTCGGTGATATGTTAAAAGAATTCAAATAACACTAGGCAAGTTCTTTTGAAAAAGTATTTTGAAGTTTTGGTAAAAATTGAAGGATCCTCTACTTTCATCTACACTAAGCAATACAAGTCTTTACCCTTTTATAAGCGCTCACTGATATTTTCTTTCAAATAGTGCATTTTAAACTAAAATTAGAGGGACAAAATTGTGACAGTGGGACTTCTGGATACTGAAAATATGTACACTAAATGGCATAATTTTCAGAATCTTTGGGGAAAAAGATTTAGAAAAAATTAACTTTCAAAATCATTGAGTCTATCATGTGTAATGCATTTTAGTTTCCGTTATATATTTTTTTCTATTTTATTCCATTTTATTGTACTAAAGTACTTTACCAAAGAATTTTTTTATTAATTTAACTATATTCTTATAGAAGGCGTGAAAAGCTATAAAGCTTCAATATGTTGTCAAGGATTCAATCTCGTGAGATAGTACTGATAATAATAGTAATAATAATAATAATATAGCGCTAAAAAAAGAGAGTACCATAGCGCTTTACAATTTAACAGAACAGAACAGAACAGAACAAAAACAGAACAAAAACATTCTAGTCAAGGCAAAATGCATTAGTTCCAGTTCTCATATACATTTGTTTTACTTAATTTCACTCTCCACTGCACTCTTTCAATTTCAGATTGCTTTCAAAATCGAAGAGTCACCAGCGACTCGGCAGCCACAAAAGCCACCGTAGTAACCAAGGCAGTCGACAGAGCAGTTTTCACGATGGTCACCATGACAATGTATCTTCGCATAAAAGCCACCATGGAAACAAACATTCCCCAAAATCACACCGCTCCAACAGCTCCCCGAAATCGCATCACCGTCATTCGGGTTGCCATGACAACCACAAAGATGTCTGCACGTGTCGCAAGCCGTACGACTCCCCTCGCAGCGGTCATCGCTCGCCCAAGGGCGCATCAATGTCGGAGTGCACCGGCAACTCGCCATTCTGCCCGCATTCTACGCGGTTCCAGCACCCCAATCACCGCAATGGACGTGATTCGGTGCATTCCGAGCTGAGCGATGGGGCTGGTACTCCTGTTGTGGAACCCATCTGCACGTGTGACCTACCGCAGGGTCACACGAAGGTCATCACGGGGGCTGACTTTACGGTGGTGGAGCTTGAAGCTCATAATAAGAGAACAAGGGAACCGTTACATAACGGTCATCTCCCGTATGCAGAGAGTAAAGACATACCATCAACAAGTGCATTAACAAACCAACAATCAGCACCGCAATGCACCTGCCCCCATCCTACACCCCTAGCCCTCGCCTCAGCCCCCACCCCAGAGAGCCCCCTCATGGGTGGGGCCAGCCATCGCAAGGTCACTCACGTCAGGAGTGACCCAGGGGTCATAGGTCAAAAGGGCGATGGAGAGATGGTCTGACATCATCGCAACTGAAATTTGTGCAAGAGATGATGAAAATTGATTGATTTATAGAGCTAATGTTATTGTATGTAAAGATGATCAATCTTTTTACTGTATTTTATTGAAGCATTCCAATGTTTGTAATGTATCTTTCTACACATCTTCTTTATATCAAAAAAGACTTTCTTCAATATTTATATTTTCTGAGTAAAGATCTGATTATATATAAACCTTTTCATTTCAATATCTTATCCACTATATTGAAATCAAGATTGTTTACCACACATGATACATTTACAAGCAGTGGATCATAAATGACTTCATTATCTAATTGCATCAATAGATGATATTAATATGGATTTCTCTCTTCAAATAAGTCTTAAGAATATTCCAATGCTCTTTAAAAATTGCAAATAAAGTTCCTAGCAAAGAAGACGCAAAATATGCATCCTGACTTTAAAAATCCTGGAAAACTAGAATTGTTGGTATTATTCCCACACCTTTCTTTACTTTTATTACAGAAAACTGGTTTTAAAATATTGTTTTCATTAATTATATCTATTTACTATCTGTTGAAAAACATATGGTAAAATAATAATTTCTACGTCTTTGATATTTATCATTTTCAACAAAGTGCAATATATTGTTTTGGTTGCAAGATTTCTACCAAGATTAAAAAGTTGTGAATTTATAACAATTTTATTTGCCTTTATACATTTTCTGCAATATGCTCTGTTTGTCATCTTTATCTAAAAACAGATATGTACATTAAAAAATTTGAAATTGAAATATAGCTTGGGATATTTTATCATTTGTGCAAACAAATCTTCTCTATTGCAATCAGATATGTATTACTAAAAAATTTAAATTGGAATATGCTGATAGCTTAATATATTTTATAATTTGTGCAAACTAAGCCAAACATGCTTAGAATCAGTTGCCAAAATATATTTGCAATATTTTAGCTTTATGCTGTGAATACAATGCACTCAGCACCCATCTCTTTGATTTGATTTTACAGAGATATATTTTTAGATATTAATTTATGCAACGTACTATATTTCTTTACACTATCGTCCATTAAGCATTGCCACAAATCTCTGGCTCGTATACGCATCTTCTCTTTTTGCACCCAAATCCCATTATTCAAGGAGAACAGCACACACTCAGTAAAACTATTTTTTACAAATTTTTAGCTTCCAAAATACAATCAATGGTTATTTGTTAAATGCGCTTTCTAGATTAATGTTTTGTGTACTCTAAATGATGCTGAAGTTTTATATGATTAAGAATTATGCTACTACAAACAAAGTTTGGGACTGTTTTGTAATTCTCCCAACCGACAATACACTCAACTTAAGAATCGCAGATGGCGCTATGCAGTTTTAACTAGACTGACGTCATATAAGTTGACTTACCTTCTTATGGTTAAGTATATTTGCATGTGTTTTCATTTTTGCAAAGGTTCTAGAGCAAAAAATCATGTTTGTTTTGCACTTTATGTTGAATATTTCCTGAAATTAACTTTCATTACACCAAGGTTTATTTCTTTTATACAGTACCAAGTACCTTTGATAGTGCTAAAAGAAAAAAAATGGGCAATTATCCAAAAGGATAGCCATGGCACGTGTATTAGCTTCCCAAACCGGAAGTCCCCTAGTCAACTGTAATGGATCAATATCGAAGATATCGTGAGATATCGTTTAATATCTGGTATTGTCGGTTGCAAGAATAGATTTACTTCACTATGGGCTCATCTGTTTAGGACGTGTAGTAGAGCGAAAGACACCATGCAGCAACATAAATCACTCATTTATGCAAGTGATTACAGTGTGTTTTAAAATAAGCAAGGCAGTTTGTAATTAGGGCATTTTCATTAATATATTAATAATAATAATAATAATATACAACATTTATATAGCACTTTATACAAAGTGTTTCAAAGCGCTCTGTGCATTGTTACCTGGCTATAGCATGGCTACCATGAGGCGCTCACTGCATTCAAGAAATTTCTTCCTATTGGTACTCATTCACCTCACATGGGTTGAGTGCAGCACAATGTGGATAAATTTCTTGGAAATTGACGCCATGGGTGTGATTTGAACCTACGAACCTCGGGTTGAAAGCCGAGAGTCAGAACCACTACACCATGACGCCTCCTATCTTATCTTAAACAATTTGTGAATCATTTCATAGTGGTCCCTAGCTTTTTTTTGTGGCGTATTTAGAATGACTTGAGGAAGAACTGGAACATGATCCACAGTGTTGTGCCTAAAAGGATTCTAAAAGATACAACACAAGTTCATCAGCAGTTTTTCTGTCAAGTCTTTGTTAACTTAACCCATTGACAACAGGAATCATGTGATCCATGCACAAAGTCTATGGGAATTAGATTATTCAGATGTCAATTAGTTAATAGGAGCTAACTGCCCTGATTAAAAAAAAAAAATTTATTTGATTTGAACCTTTGTGTGCCAGAAAAATTGTCTCATAGGAAATGTCAGTTCCTCTGAATTTTTAAACCAGAAATAGAATTTGAGCGATGAAATTATCTCAACATTGATGAAAACATCATTTTAAATATGCCCCACTTGTTGTGTTTTAAAGATTTATATTCTATTTGCATTCATTTTGGTTCACAATAAAAAATTATGTCAATGCATAAAGGAATATGTACATATTTATTGTGTAATATAATGCTTTTTATAGAACTGGGGTGAAATGGAGATAGTGCCTTTAATGAAGCATTCACTCAATATTTTACTTTTTTGTGTCATTTATATGTTTTTGAACAAACTTTTACAAAAGGTTTTACAACACAACCCAAAACACTAACCCTTTGTTAAACTTCACAACATTTTGTGAAATAGAATGATTTAGTTCTTGTACTAGTCACAGTCATTTTGCAACACTGAATATTTTGTAACGACGCATTGCTTATTTTGTAAATAGATGTTGACATATTCAGTTTGGTATTTATATGACTTAACCAGGCTGGGTTTTGTTTATTTCAACAATGCTTCATGGTGGTATTATAATATTCTTCATCCTTGCCGTCACCCAGTAATTTTGCTTAACAAATTTTTTATTTGGCTGGGCATTAAATGGGATAAAAAGGTTGGCGCCAAAACCAGCTGGGTTTTTTTTTGCACCATCTGAAAGTGCCATCATGCGAGAGTGAAAGAGGGTGATGCTGGAAAGTTGTAATTGATTACAAGTTCGAGCAGATCAGTAAGCACCATTGAAAATCATTGTTTCATTTGCTTGGAATCAGAAGTGCATATACTGCGCAAATGCAAATGAGCATTTCAATTTGCGACTGTTTTGTTGATAATTTGCAGTCAATTGCAACTTTTTAGCAGCACCCCCTGCGAATGTTACAAAGTGATGAAAAATCAGGGTCTATCTTTGGCTGACTGCAAACATTATTACATAAATGTAAGGATGATGATATGGATATCAAATTGATTATTGTTTTTATTTCTTGTTCTTAAATGATAGCTATTGATAGCAATAAAACATGAGCTGAGATAGAAAAATCACGATATAAACTATTTCCGAAAAAATTAAGTCGAACGCAGACAATAGATCCTTACGCCATGTATTCAACTGTGCGGACACAACAATGACAAGCCGGTTCCGATTTCAATAGCATTACAAAGGACCATTGAATTTGCATTCGACTTAATTTTTCTGAAATTGTTTATATCGTGTTAAAAGCACTCTTGTCGCGATAACTAAGTCATTTAGAGGAAATCGTTCTGTGACATAGAATTTTGATTTACTGTACTTTGAATTTTAATGTTACTTTATTTCAAAGAATTTTGTATAGTAGTGGTAAATGAGGGTCTACATTTGGCTGACTACTATTCTTCATGTGAAAGTTTTTCTTCCCCCAGATGTTCTTTTTAAAATGAGAGATCAAATGAAATATGACTGAAAAGGAAAATGTTTTGATGTTTATATACAGCTAGAGCAATTTCATTGGCAATTATAAATGTGTTTAAATGGCATCACGTTTTGTTACCAAACTTCGCATTGGTATATTGAAAACGGGTTTAGCAAGTGTTGCAGTATTCTAACTTAACTGCATAAATAATTTAATATTTATGGTTTGAAAGAGGTTCATCGTGGTGAAGAATAATTGAATAGAAATTGATCAATTGTCTCACGATGTGCAATACTAACGTTCTACGTTTTTTTCTACTATATTTGTTAGAAAGGAGAATATTTTAGTTAAAAAATACTCCTCAACGGGGTACCAAAAGGTAGTGCCTAATATGAAGCATTTCTCAGTGCTCTGTTGCTATAGCACGTTTACCTTATTTGGAACTTTTCTGCATTCAAGGAACTTCTTCCTGCCAGTACCCATTTACATCATCTGGGTTGACTGCAACAATATGGGGACATTATATATAAGAACTACATTGATAAAATGAGAATTATTTGCACAGAAGATTAGAATAGGGAGAAAGTGTCACAGTTTTCCACTCGAAGGAGGTGTTGTTCAAAAGTTGCGATTGATCGCAAGTTGCAGTTGATCGAAACACGCCAATCAAAATCATCGTTTCATGCGCGTCTTGTTAAATGCGCACACCGCGCGCGAATTAAAATGCAGTTAATTTTCAGTTGATTTTGAGCAACACCCCTAGGTATTGTTGCAGCACCTCTATCATCAGTAGATGAATCTTTCTTGTCTCTTGAATGGGTTAGACGTAGTCTCAAAAAAATTGGATGTATCATCTAATAATCTATAAAGTGATGGATCCAGGGTTTTCCAATAAGGGGGGAGTGCTGGAATTTTTTTTAACCCTTTGACTACTGGAACCGGGTAGTCCCTACATAAAGTTTGTGGGTATTACAGAATTCAGTAGTCAATGGGTTAAATTCTGAAATGAACAAAAGAGATATGGCGGCCCCCACTTTATCAAGATGGTCCCCCTCAGCATCGCCAATAGTAGGGCCATGAGCCCCTCATCCCCCCCCCCCCCC
>BQKZ01002768.1:21729-32151 GCA_036244855.1 Temnopleurus reevesii | reverse complement strand
AATCAATTTTTGTGCCGAAAATGTAATGTGCTGGTCACATTTGTTTTATATTTTAGGAGAAACTTCAAACTTATCTCAACTATTTTATCAGAAAAATTTGCATGCTCGTGTATTGATTAAATTGAAAAAGGAAGAAAATGTCAACTTTGATAATCTTTTGAAAGCATAATCTTTTTCTGTGCTACCTCAACATATATTGTAAATGCCTTTGGCTATGCATTGTCCGTTTAGGTTTACAGTGACTTTGTTTACCCATCGCCCAGGAGAGGGTCATTTTGGATGAAGGGGTATTCTTTTCAAATATCAGATGTGCAGTGCCTCATGTATATTTAAGCCATGCACAGAAAATTCCTGGCTAACATTTACCACTCCGTTACAAGTTCCCAGGGAGCAACAAAATTCCTGGTAAAATTTTTATCAAGTTTTGTTTAACTGGAACGGTTTCCACAGTCATAGAAAATCTTGGAAAACTTTGTGGCCATGGAAAGATCAGGGAATATTGAAAAGTCATAGAAAAGTCACGGGATTGCATTTACATCTTGGCTATGGTAGCTTTCAAGTTTGTCATGTCTCGCAAATCTCATATACTGTGACTGTTAGGGGGTAGGTACAGGCTAGTCTGCCAGAACAGACCCTTGGGTTTTGTTGTGCGCATACACAGAGAGTGGTGCAGGGTATGCATTGTGTGTCTCACTGTGTGTCTCATGCTCTCCCCAAGGACTGAGGATAGAGCAATGCTGTATGTGTGTGATGTAGTCACACAATATGCATACCCTGTATCATGTTCTGCGCACGCACACACCAAAAGTCTAGGGTATGTGCTTGCAAACTAGGTGGAGGCCAACATGACGGATGTGATCTTGGAAACCATTCGAGAAAGGAAGTCATGGATAGCAGAAATTAGGTCATGGAAAAGTCATGGAAAAAGTCATGGAATTCTGTATTCAAATCTCTATGGGAGCCTTGTACTGGGGCCCTTAAGGAAAACAAATGGAATGATCCCCGAATGATAACAAGGAACGTGATACAAATTTTACCACAAATCAAGTTGCACCACGGATAACAGACAAATGTTTTATGGGGCATTTTTCAGCATGTCATAGTATGGGGAAAAAATAGTCTCTTGTTAAAACACGATATAGACTATTTCCGAAAAGTTAACTAGAACGCAGACAATAGGTTCCTACATCTTGTATTCAACTGTGCGGACACAACAATGACAAGCCGGTACCGAATTCAATAGCATTACAAAGGAGCATTGAAATTGCGTTCGACTTTACTTTTCGAAAATACTTTATATCGTGTTTATTCTGTATTCAAATCTTTGTGGGAGCCCTGTACTGGGGCCCTATAGTAAAACAAATGGAATGATCCCCTGAATAATAACAAGGATCGTGATACAAATTTTACCACGAATTAAGTTGTACCATGGATAACAGACGAATGTTTTATGGGGCATTTTTTAGCATGTCTTAGTATGGGGAATAAATAGTCTCTTTTTAACCTACGAAGAAGATGAAATTGTCTGACTTGTTAAAATTGACACAGAATACGATATAAATTATTTTCGAAAAATAAAGTCGAACACCATTTCAATGGTCGAATACCATTTTAATGGTTCTTTGTAATGCTTTTCAAATCGTAACCGGCTTGTCATTGTTGTGTCCGCACAGTTCTATTCACGGCAAACGGATCTATTCTCCTTCGATCGACTTTATTTTTTTTAAATAGTTTATATCGTGTTACAGTAAGAAATAATCAGCTCTTTTTAATTGCGACACAAATTTGAATATAATACAATCTTAATTGGTAAATTTAACAAATATATTGGTCTTCAGCGCACAAATTTGATATTGCCTATCTCAACTTTGAAGAACAAAACTTGTGGTATTAAAAGCAAAGGATAGAACATTAGCATCAGGGTTGTGTTTCATACAGCTGTTCATAAAGGTAAGCACATCTCTACGAATGACTGCTGACCCTTTCTCAGGCGTAACTCAGCTACAGGAGTTATCATTGAGTGCACAAAAGTATTGCCAGTCCTTTATAGAGTAGTGCGTAGATCTACAAACAGTTTTATGAAACACAACCCAGATGTCTAAACAAATAGTGCTATATTCTTGTGACAATCACTTATTTGTATATGGCACTCTTAAGTATAAAATCATAAAAGTAATGTAATGAATATAGCAAATGACTTACATGCAATATTTTCAAGAGGTCTGATGTGAGGGGAAAAAAAAGATTCTCAAACATCTTTTGAAAACCAAACTGAAGCGATTTGTGTAGAACATTAGGAATCTAGGTTTCTATCTGCATAAGGAGATAATGTTGACGCTCTAAGGGGGTGTTGCTCAAAAGTTGCAATTGATCGAAAGTTGCAGTTGATCGGAACATGCCAATCAAAATCATTGTTCATGCGCGTCTTGGTAAATGCGCACACCGCACGCGAATAAAAATGCGTGTTACAATTTCCAAAGTTGCATTTGATTTGCAATTGATTCTGAGCAACACTCCCTAAGATGCATATTTTTAACTAATCACTTGTTTGAGTAGGGGAAAGCATACTTATTTTATTTTGTAAAATTTGCCTTTGATTAAAATTATTGGAATATTGAGTCTAAAGCCCCATTCACGTAGAAGCCCAGATTTAACATGATTTAACAAGATTCTTAGTACAGTTAAGTCCTTTGTGATCTGAAATACGTATCTATTAGTGTTCAGAGGAAATTAATCTGTCACATAGGACCCTGGAAGCAACACAATTCACCCCGACTTGTTGTTCTGAGGCAGTTAACTGTGAATTAACAAAGAGTCAGTGTGAATCGTGTTGCTTCCGGGGTCCTATGTGACCAGGGCTTTAATTGTGACTCAATTTGATGAAGAGTCGGGTTGAATAATGTTGAATTTGGGTTCTATGAGACTGGGGCTTCAGAAAAGAGTTTGCCAATGACAACATTGGCTTAACACTCATGCTGATCAAATTTGAAAATCTAAAATATTTGTACAAATGTGTTAATTGACTTGTAATTAATGACAATACAATACAATTTCTAAGGAAGCAGAAGTGTTGGGTATTTCTGTTGATTTTGAATGCTGAGTGAATCCAGAAAGAAGGAGCGACAGCGGTGATGGGAAGAAGGTGATGATGGAAATATCTTTCTTGTGGCCTCCAGATACATTCTTTAGGGGGTGTTGTTCAAAAGTTGCAATTGATCGCAAGTTGCAGTTGATCGGAACGCGCAAATCAAAATCATTGTTTTGTGCACGTCTTGTTAAATGCCCATACCGTGCACGAATGAAAATGCGCGTAACAGTGTTAAAAGTTGCAGTTGATTTGCAGTTGATTTTGAGCAACACCCCATTAGACAAAAGTCATCTCTTATTATCCAAACTTATAAAATTAACAATGGGGGGGGGGTCTCACCAAGCTACCAAAGACTTGAAAAACAACTAGCTGGTGATAGTTTTTGTGCTGAATGAATGAGGATCGAATGCGTATTTCACTCTATAACATGTGCCAGTCGTTCTCAACTTTAATAACTATTAGATGAAAAACGCCCTGCTATCTCATTTTATGAGAAATTTGTTCCCACCGGTATTCCAAGGGGGCAGGGGGAAGGGGAGAAAGAGAGAGAGAGAGAGAGAATATATACACGTGTGCATGCATGCATGTGTGTTTCATGTCTGTGTGTGTGTGTGTGTGCGTGGGTGCATACAAGTGTATGTGTATGATGACAGGCATGTGTGTGGGATTGTGTATGAGTGTGAATGTATGTGAGTGTGTGAATATGTATGGATATAGGTATATACATGTGTAAGGGAGTGTTTGGTGTGTGAGAGAGAAATATAAAGAAATTCAAGATGTAATTAGAAGTGAGACAGCAGGAGGCGTAAAAGGTAAAAAAAAAAAAAAAAATGCGGTTTGTAAGAGAAGAGTAGGAAAAACGGCCATGTTTATGATGAAATTCTAATATGCTCGATCTAAAGTTCACCTGAGAATGTTCAAGCAAATTATTTTATTTTGCAACCAGTCAGTCGACCTCGTTAGTGGCCATCCGTCATTCCCTGTCGAGGTCAGAAGGCTGTAATATCGAGTAATTTATGAGAGCTGTCAATTAACTGATCAAATTTCTTCTTTAATTATTCATCTGGCGTCAGCGAGAAGTTCATGATGGAACGGTGATCAGGAGAAAACGTCAGTTTGGCTTAAGGTTTTAAAGGTCAGTAATGTTTATGATATAAGAGGCGAGTTCACAGAGGTAGCCGGATTTTTCTTTTCCTTTTCCACATCTAGGGATATACATGATTACAATTGTGATCACCGTTTAGAAACTTAATTCTTATGGAAGTTTTACATATTTTATGGGCGCATCTATCAACCCGGCTTTGCATGAGAGATAAAGCTTCTTTGATCATGATGTTCAGAAAGCATATTTGAAAGTCGCAACTTCATGCTTTCCGAAAAGGCTTTCAGCCACAAACAGGTTATAAGAATAGGCCTTAGTCGCATAAAAGCCCTGATGGATTAGAAGCCCCGATTGAACACGATTCAGCACGACTCTTTGTCGAGTTAACATATAACTACCGCTCGAGCAATGAGTCCTATTGTGTTCAGCCGGGGCTTCTAGGTGAATGGGCCTCAAACGCGCTGCTCGCTCATATACAAAGAATTTTGAACTGGTTCAAAAGTCGATCGTGAGAACCAACATTAAACACGTTTGTACTTGGTGCCGACCTCAGTTTTCAACTTGTCAAATGAGTTGATGAACGTATTTATTAATTTCCTTCAACAACAAAAAGAAACTAATGACTTAAAAACTGGTAAACAACCGTCTTAAAGCAAATGAGAGAATAACTGGCACACAAATTCTAGAAGCAGATATTGTGATGGATGCGCCTAATTATGAAAAGATTTATACTCCATCCTCCCTCCCCTCCAAATAGATCTAGCACGTCAAATAATTGAGATGAAAAAAATGTTGACAATCTACCTTTTCCTTCAGATGAACATAATCTATTACTTCAGAATAACCATTTCAAGTACAACGTAAAAACAAACTCTTCGCATCTAATTTCCATCTTTTTTTTAATCTTTTTTTTCTATTACTCTAAAATATTACTCTAAAGAAGGAAATACAACTGTCCTTTAATGATTTCATTTTTGGCATACCAGGGCCCCGTAACATAAAGGTTTGCGATTAATCGCTATTTGATTTTGCGATCGATTGCAAACTTTAGTACACGATTTGCCATAGACTTGCGATTGATATCAATCGCTAACAGATTAGCAATTGATCGCAAAGCTTTATGTTACGGGGCCCAGGTGACAATTACTCGCCAGTCAATCTTTACATTCTGTGTGCAAAATATTTCATCTTTTCCTCTAAATACAATAATAACTCTTTATCATTTTCTTCGTTTCAAAAGAAATTTGAATATCATAGAGAACTAGAGAAAACGATGACAATGGAACAAAATCGGTTTATTATTTCTACTGATGGACAAAGTTTGATATAATTAATATGATTTCTACAATTTGTTTATGTATCATTCTACCATGTATATTTGTGATTCTCGATTATGTATTGTTTAAGAGAAAATTTGAATAAAGATTTTATATATATTTTTTTTTTTTTAATCCATCTTTTAGATCTTTTTGAGAAATTGTGTGAGTGCAAGGCGACATCATCAAAAAGTTGTAATCAAAACATCGTAATTTATTTAGAGGCCCTATGAGATTATACATGCATAATTTAATATTTTCCAAAGATCAACACGAACGTTAATGTCCCCGAGCCTTCAACTTCTTATCAAGTAGGCTAATTGAGATGATGCATTATTTGTTGACAATCAACATTTTCCATCAGATTAACATCGTTTTTCATTTCGGAGTAACCGTTTCAAATACAAATTATACAAAGTAGAACAAAATCTTCGCATCTAATTTCCTTTTTTATAAGAAACTGTGTAGGTGCAAGTCAACTGCATCAAAAAGTTTGTAAACATCATTATTTATTTAGAGGCGCTATGAGAGTATACATGCATAATTTACTATTTTTCCAAAGATGAACACGAACGTTAATGTCCCCGAGCCTTCAATTTCTTATCAAGTAATTGAGATGATGAATTATCTGTTGACAATCAAACATTTTTCGTCAAATTAACATCAGCTATCATTTCGGAGTAACCGTTTCAAATACAAAGTATACCGTAGAAACAAAATCTTCGCATCTAATTTCCATCTTTTATAAGAAATTGTGTGAGTGCAAGGCAACTGCTTCAAAAAGTTTGTAAACATCATAATTTATTTAGAGATTTTCCAAAGATCAACACGAACGTTAATGTCCTCGAACCTTCAACTTTTTGTCAAACAATTGATAAAACAATTCTTGACAATTAACATTTTCCGTCAGATGGACATCAGCTATCATTTCGGAGTAACCGTTTCAAGTACAAAATAGAAACAAAACATCTAATTTCCATCTTTAAGATCTTTATAAGAAACTGTGTGAGTGCAAGGCAACTGCATACATCAAGAAAGTTGGTAAACATTATAATTTATTTAGTAGAGGCGCTATGAAATTATACATGCATGAGTTGCGATTTTCCAAAGATCAACACAAACGTTAATGTCCCAAGGCCTTCAACTTCTTGACAGTAATTTTTAACACTTTTCACTTTCTCTTTTAAAATGCATGGAGGCGTCAACAGAGACGCCATTCAATGTCTTTTATGATCTCAGTCACACCGGGACAGAACCCAGCGGTGATTGAAGATTTGCCATAAGAATTGTACACTTTTGATATGTTGATATGTTGTAGGTTTGCGGCTTGTAAGGAATGGTGTGACTGGAACAACGATGGTACTGCGTTCCCATTGCCGAATAGTTCAACTATATTTTACCGAGCAATTGGAAAATGATTATCTCCAAATTGAAAAACATCCCCCCCCCCCTCGTTAAGTGCAATCCTGAATATGCATCTGAAATCAGTAATGTTTTCAGAATAGCCTAATGTGATGTATTTATTCGAAAAGGTTGATTAAAATTCATGGATATAGCTTAAGAATGCAGAATCATTCGAATCAACTGGCCAAAATAAACTTTCTCAGAACTTTACACCTGTGATAAAAATTTAATCGTAGAGCATAGATATTTGCCTAACAGATGAGGAATGCATTGCCCAACAGTTCATTGGGTTGACATTTCTTCCAACACTTTTTGCAGTGTGGACCTTTTTTGTGAACTCCTTTTTTGAGGGGTCAAAGCAACCGAGCTGATCTGTTTGGCAATGGGAACTAACGATAACCGACAAGGACCAAGACATCAGCTGCTGTACGCTGCCAGTGGTGCCCAGTTATACTATCAACACATTAGTTGATTGTGTGTTTTGATGGACGGGTGTTGATTGGTTCGATGGAGCAGTAAAGTGCGCAGGTGAGCATCAAAGGTGGAAAGCTTTCATGGTGTTACGGCATTGATCTTTATGAAGTTAGAATTCGGGATGGTTGATGAAGGCGGATACAAAAGAAATCAGAATTTAAACATTAAAAAAATCCATAAGAAATATACGTCGCAATATAATTTTTGTCAAATAGAATCGTACATAGTGTTGTTATTTTTTTTTAATTATTTAATTCAGTCTAAGAATTGGCATTCACGGACTTGTATTATGTGAATTAGAGCATAATTAGTGATGATTACGATTTCCCCAAAATTTGACGATGCAATTTTGTAGTTTATCTTATGGTTTGCTCGCGTGCAAATTTTCGTAGCGATCGCGGGCAAGGGAAGATCGGTGTTGACGCAATTCCCCCCCCCCCCCAACCCCATCTCGACCATATAAGATCCCGAAAAGCCCGGCCTCGTCAGGGTTAAGGGTGCAAATGGACGATGATCGGTGGCCAAAGGCGCGGAGTACTGACTCTGACAAATCCACTTTCATTGTCTCTGGGGACAGTCCCACTCCATTGCAGAATCCTGATCTATCAATGTCAAAGGTGATTCATGAAGGTGTTGATCAACCCCTATAGTCGAAGTGGATGTTGTAAACAAGTCCTGCGTAATCGACTTTCTTGTTCTTAATTTGATCTGGCTATTGAGATGTTGCTCGGATGCTAGAGAAGATGATATTACATCAACTAACATGGGCTTATAAGAAGATGAAAGCTAATTTCATGATAATGATAGGGATGTTTAGCGGATGATGGTGATGATGAAGGTGATGATGATGATGATTGGGATGAGGATGATGAGGATGAGGATGATGAGGATAAGGATGATGAGGATGATGAGAATGATGATGATAAGGATGATGAGGATGATGATGATGTCAGTGATGATGAGGATGATGAGGATGAGGATGAGGATGATGAGGATGATGATGATGACAGTGATGATTATGATGATGATGATAATGATTATGATTATGATGATGATATGTATGATGATGATGATGATGATGATGATGATGGTGGTGGTGATGATGATGATGATAATAATGATGATGGGGATGATGATATGTAATGTTGATGATAATGGTGATGATGACGATAGTAATGGTTATGATTACGATGACGACGACGACGACGACAATGATGATAATGATGATGATGATGATGATGATGATGATGATGATGACTACCGTGATGTTGGTAAGGATTATTATGATAACGCTGACAATAATGATGCTGATTGTGATGATTATGATTGTAGAAGCCCGATCTATCAATGTCGAAGGTGATTCATGAAGGTGTTGATCAAAGTCTATAGTCGAAGTGGATGTTGTAAACAAGTGGTGCATAATCGACTTTCTTGTTTTTAATTTGAGCTGGATATTGAGATGTTGATCGGGTGCTATAGAGAGGGTGGTATTGCATTATGGACTAATCAGAAGATGCTGATGGCAGCTATGGAGAGAATGAAGATGATTAGGAAGAGTAGGATGATGGTGTGGTAATGATGGCGGTGGTGGTGTTGATAGTGATGATGATGGCGGTGGTGGTGGTGAAAGTGATGATGATGATCATGACGATGATGATGATGATGATGATGATGATGATGATGATGATGATGATGATGATGGTGTTGGTATTGGTGATGGTTATGATTACGATGACGACGACGACGATGATGATGATGACGACGATGATGATGATAATGGTGATGGTGATCATGATGATCGTGATGATAAGCGTGAAGATAGTGAGGAAGATAATGACGATGCTGCAATGTGATGATTATGAATGTAGAACCCCGATCTATCAATGTCAAAGGTGATTCATGAAGGTGTTGATCAACCTATATAGTCGAAGTGTGTGTTGTAAACAAGTGCTGCATAATCGGCATTCTTGTTTTTAATTTGAGCTGGATATTGAGATGTTATTTGGATGCTAGAGAGGATGATATTGCATCGAATATTATGGGCTTATTACATGTAATACAAGATGACAGCTAATTTTATGATAGTATATGGGGATGTTCATGACAGCTAAGATGGACGAATAGGGAGAGGGTGACGATAATATTGTTGTTTTTATTGATGATGATGGTGATGCTGATGAGGATGATGTTAATGATGATGATGATTGTTACGATTATATATATTTTTAAGTTAGTCGCTCATTCGATATAAGTCATTGTAAGTTGCGATATGTTTCTCCTGACACACAAAAAAAGGGGAAAACGAAAGGTCATCAGCTAAAATTTGGCGCCTCTTTCAGCAACTTTTGCATTCCCAAGGGTAGGTGACGAGCACAAAAAGGTCGTCACCTCAAATCATGCTCCCATTTTGCCTCAAATTTGACGCCCCTAACTCTGACGGGAGGGGCTGTAGCGCTTCCAAAGCGCCCCCATGGTGTGTGCATGATTACGATATGATGATTGTGATGATGATGATGATGATGATGATGATGATGATGATGATGATGATGATGATGATGATGATGATGATGGGGAAGATGATTTGATGATGGCCTCTTGTATAGCGCCGGTATCCGCCACAGCTGGGCGCTCATGGCGCTTGATTACTCAAAAAATAATGTCTCACAGATTTCAATGTCCTAATTAGTGCTACGGTTTATCTTTCAGTCCAAGATTATTTTTTTTCCAGAATTTGAGTGATAATTTCTTCTCAACTACTTGGCTGTGAGGAGCACAATCTCAGCTACAGCTAGGCTCTTACACACAGAGTCAATGTGGATTCCAAGCCCTTTGTAACTGTACAATAGCCAAGATGGGAACAATGGAAAGTGATCTTGACTGTGAACGCGATCTTTTGTGAAAAGGATTATGATCTATTGTGGAAGGGACTATCATTGCCTTTCACTCAGTGTTCATGATGTGCAGGCCAGCCTTTCAATACAACAGTGCTGAGCTTCTTTCACTGAGGCATGTGCGAGGTACTACACATGTTGATCCAT
>BQKZ01002767.1:0-57860 GCA_036244855.1 Temnopleurus reevesii | reverse complement strand
GGGGGGGGGGGGGGGGGAGAGATTTTGTTTAACGTTGCCCAGCTGAGGCTTGAGTGGAAATAATATTAAACTCTGAAGTAGGAAGGCGCAAAAATGTGGTCTCTGGGTTTCATTTCATTATTGCCCTCAAAGCTGGATGATTGCAGGAAGTTCCGAATAGACCAGGGTAAAGAAGAAGCCGTACAGACCTCATACCACCAATTATATTCCCATTGACTCATGTGTAAAAAAAAAAAAAAAGTAAAGAGTAAAAAATCATCAAAAATGAGTGCTAGAAACAGTAACATTCATTCTATGTTATCATTTCTTTTAATTATATGAATATCTTAAGTACGGTATCACCTGAGCAACAATGGTCACCTGACATAATTAGTGGTTTGCGGTCTTCACTGTTACTTTAAGGGTATAAAGTAGTTCATCATTTGCTGGCAATTCTGCATTTAACGCCCCTCGCCGCTGTGACGGGCCACTTTAAGAGTGCCGTGGTTTCACGGAAGTAATGTTTTTTTTTTAGTTCCGTGTATTCGGTTCATTTTTTTCTAGCACTTCCACATAGCAGCCTCTATACATTCTATATGCTTGGTCGGTCCTACTTTAAGGCTATGCGGTCCATTCTGGCCCCGACATAGCACTGAAGATCGTCCTTACGCAAGTTTGTCTCCTGCCTCCTTTGAGTTGTAGAAGTCGCACTTGTGGAGNTTTGTCTCCTGCCTCCTTAGAGTTGTAGAAGTCGCACTTGTGGAGTGGTCCTTCGTGTCCGGCAGCTTGGCACAGAGACTGGTAGAACTGGAACTGGATGATCGTTCGGATATAGTATCTGGAAAGAGAATGATAGATACATATATTGACTGCATTTTTGGTGAAGACGGTAGACCATCGACAATTTCACATTGATGCATGCCTGCTCTTTTCTATAACGCACTGGTCTACCTTAATAGTATTCATCAAGCTGAAGGTTTTACAACTTGTAACTGGAGCGACCTGCATTTAAAGGAACTTCTTCCTTCCCTACCAAGAATTACCTCATCTAGGTCGAGTACATGTTGGTCAAATTCATACTGAAATTGACTAAAGCCCTATCGGTGGCATTGAACCAGGGACCCCACAGTTCGAAAGATTTGAAACAATCTAGAAAAGGTGTTTCCCAGAAGGATTATTTACGTGATCAAGAACCTTATAGATATAGCTCAGTGAAAGACCTAGCAGTCTATGGTTTAACAGAGGCTGTTCAAGGTAAGTCTGCCATTTTAAGGAACAAAATACGAGAATGGTGTAAAACCCATTTAGGACCTTTTTCTTAGAGTAAACATGAGTCATTACCCGATGAAGGGGTACGAGATGATGATATGATACATAGCCCCAGCTTCGAAGTCATCTTCTGTTCTCTCTACCGGAGCTTTGACACCAATCAGGTCATTCCTGTAATTAGTAGATTCAAAGAAATAAAAGAAGTCATAAGTTCAATCAAAGGGCTATCAGTACTTTGATTTTATTAGTTAGCAATTTCAAAACTTATTTTGAGCCATTTTAAGGATCTTCATCATTAGGGGCTGGGTTGACCCTTAATTTGCTCTAACTTTTGGGGTCAAACCACTTCATATATAATCATGGTAGTATAGGCGCTCAAATGGCTCTTTAAGAACGGTACAGTATCGATGTCTTTGTAGGTACTAAAAGGGCTCTTCAGGAAATAATATGCACACATTTGCAAGGTAAACAGGAATTGTATACAAATACAACTTTCGTCCTCTGAGAAAAAACATTTTTTTCATACGGACATTTGGGATTAAAGAATGTTAAGAGACGCTGTGTTAAACTGAGTTCTGCCCAACCTTCTAAGAGGGTACACTATGAGTTGAATGCCATCGCAATGTTGGAACGAACTATTATACATCAATATTTAAAGTGTTGTTACATTTGAACAAAATTGCCCCATGCTTGCAAGACATTGATCCAGTCTTACGGACATCTGTTTGCTATCAACCATCAGACATTTAGGTGTCCATTACTGACGGTAGTGTAAAAAATGTGTACATACTTGAGTTGCCACCATCGGGCAGTGCCTGCGTTCACATCAGTCTTCCCGCTAAACACATCCCATCTCCACTGCTCTAGAGACAAGTTAAACGGTATTAAGCTGCCTAGGTCGACAGCGTCATCTTTAACAAGAAGTTGATGTCCGTGTTCGTCACTGCAAGATTACAAATTAATCATGATTAACCATGCATTAGTTTTCCTGCTTAATCTACGCTGCATCAAAGCCAAGCTAAACCGTTAGGTGCCATCTTCAATGGGAAGTTGATGTCGGTGTTCATCACTGCAAGATGAACATGTAAGTGCATGTATTTGATAGTTTAAGATTTTCAGAATTGTCTGTAAGGCTGCGACATACATTTACGAATGGATATTAAAGATAGCATATGATATACACCAACCCGTTTTGCAAGATTTATCCGCTTTCCATATTCATATTATTGGTCAGTTGTTGGCCACTTTGCTCTTCACAGGGTTCTGCGTACTAACATCCTACATGTACTTATTCGCAGCAAACGACGTAGCCAACATGGTATGGTGAGGAAGTGAAGAGACTAGAATATCATTATTGGCGAGACAGACATTTTATTTTCTGTCATGTTCATTTATCATTATATTTTGATCTTCGCGTCATATTAGATTTGTTATTTTGACATGACTTGCGTCTTCTCCACTGTACTTCATTCTTCTTCCCTAAAACTCCATCAAAAACTTTGTCCAGAAAAGTATTAAACATAATTCATTTTCCGAAAGAAAAACGTTTTTTATTTAAAAAAAAAATATCAGCACGTCCTACCAAACCCCACAATGTGTACCTCTAAGACCATCGTCGTATGCATGGTTCTTCTGTTTTCAACAGAAGGACGTAATTCCGGGGATATATTGTTAGGGATAAAAAAAAAACATTGCAACAAGTCAAACGTTATCCTTTATTTTGATATTAGTTGTAATTATAAAGAGGAGGTAACACGATATAAACTATTTCCGAAAAATTAAGTCGAACGCAAATCCAATGATCCTTTGTAATGCTATTGAATTCGGAACCGGATTGACATTGTTGTGTCCGCACAGTTGAATACAAGGCGTACAGATCTATTGTCTGTGTTCGACTTAATTTTTCGGAAATAGTTTATATCGTGTTAGGTGCACATTTAAAGGAAGCGGGGTACTAATAATGCTATCATCTATACACAGACTTGTTTGCTACTGTGATCGTAGGATGTAGTATATTTGGAATGGTTGCAAAATGCTCGTATAGTCTGGGTAGTAGCTGTTCTCATTGACAATCGTTTTCTTACAGGGCAATCGCAGCACAGGGTTTTTCATACAGCAAGAGGCCTCGATAACAGAATACAGAATAGTAACTATATAGTGACCTTTCCATGCAGATGGATTCCTTTTGAGACGGTATGTAACAAAACAGTAATATTCCTACCTTCTAAGGGATCATCTTCGCCGAAAAACAAGCCGACTTCCCTCAGATGCTTGGGTGTGGCAACCGACTGGGCCATCAGCTCCCCGATAGCTTCGTGAAATCCACCGTTAGCACCACCCCTGAACGACACGGGCTGATGTTTATACTGCATGAAGTACTGTATGTGCCCGAGTTCGTGGTGAACAACTAGGAAATAATCCATGTTGATCTGAGTGCACATCTTGATCCTATATAAAAAAAAATAAAAACAAGTGTTTCATGAAAAAAAATTTGTCTTATTGGTTAGCATGAATTGATCTTAACGTTTATCATTCTTTAAACTACCTCTGAGACGTTCAGGGCGGTGTTTCATCAAATCGTTTTTGAAGTTACACACGACTTTTAGAAAGACTGGAGTACGTTACCGAGTGTAGTACGCATAAGATACTGTACCATTTAGCACAAGAGTGGTACCAGTCGTGCGTAAAGTCGTTCTTAAAGTCTTGCGTAACTTGGTGAAACACTGCCAAGGATTGCGTATCATAAATCTGTTTTGTTGGTGACCATTTCATGTGCTCAATGATAACCCCTGGCGCTGAATTGCACACTGCAGAAGAAGGGGTAACCAGTCGTTCGCAGAGTCATGGAAATATATACGAACAGCTTTATGAAACATAACCAAGGTGACTCCTGTCCAATGTTTTCAATGTGAGTCATTTGCTATTGCTCGAGTGACGGCCAGAAATTTCGGGATTGGTAGAGTCGAGCACAATTAGAGAAAAGTAGACCAAGAACCTGTTTCTGAAAATGTTCATTTAGGCACGCACGACTCTACTAAAGAGTTGTGACCCTTTCTCAGGTGCCAGCACTCAGATGACGCAGGCTATCATCGATTGACAGAAAGGATCAACAATTGTTCGTTGAGTCGCGGGTACCATAAGAACATATTCTTGAAACAGAACCCTGCGCTCTCTGCATTTAGTAAGACTTACGGAACAACTGGCAAGAGTTCTTGTGATAATATTTGAACCATTCACCACATGAATCACTAACAGTCTCATGTAAAGTCGTTCGTAGAGTCTTTCTTAACTTGATTAAACATTGCCCGGGGTAATTGGGTTTCATAAAACTGTTCGTAGAGGTACGCATGACTCTGCACATAGCGAGCAACAACAAGAGAGCTATCATTCCGTGCAGTTGTGCTTAGAGGCGAGTGTAGATCTACGAAGGACACACTAGGCATGCTAGGAGGGAAATCTCACTTGACAAGGTCCCATAAAATTCAAGGTGACTCGAACAACTTGAAATTGTGCAACCCCTTCAATCTCATGCCCCTCGAGTAACTGACAAGCAAGAATAAATATTGTACATTACATTCAATCATCATCCCCTACATGAGCGCCCCGAGGAGCTGGTAAACAAAGGGTTTACCAAATGACATTTGAGAACCCCATCCCCAGCCTTTTTCTTGCGTCCTTTTTAACAAAAAGTGAACTTTAACCTCCAACCTTACAGCACACAAAAGCCCATCCCACCTCCTGAATTTCCAAAGTTTATTTTACCGTATTGTCGAAATCACACAGTTCTTGCTCGGGAAATGTTAGTGTGACTTTGGCAAAAATATATCTTATCCACCTTCCATTATAGCTTCACCTGAAATCTACTCTGTTGGAGAAGTCCCAAGCTGAGGCATGGCACACCACATCTCTATCTGGGGGCCTCTCGATCATAGAATTATTCCAGAATTCATCATTGGCTGGATACAGGCCCAACGAGGTGAAGAACTCATCCGCCATGTGAAACATCTTATCCACTGTGTAGTTCTAAAAGAAAAATGTAAAGAAGGGAAATTATTATATATAGCCATATATTTGTATTATTTATGGGTCAGGTGCTTTATGCATTCTGGAAGGTATTTGGAGTTGGATAGATATCACAGCCCTGAGGTAATCTTGCTGAAACTAAATACAGGTTTCAGTGATGTCATCTGATGTTGATTCTTTGGTTGGCAACTTTGGCATAATTTGTAATGTACCAGCAAACAATTCCTTCTGCATTAATATGAAACAGAGATTTAGCATGATCCTTCAAAAAATACATGAGGACTTGAAAATGGCAAAACTACTGGGAGTTCATGGACAGAAAAAATTTAATCATAGCAATTAGGACATTAAAAATCTGAGAAACATTATTCTGAGTAATTGAGAGCCATAAGCGCCATGAGGCTAGCTGAGGCGAAGACTGGCGGTATACAGGAGGCCATCATCATTATCATCATCTAATTATACAATAATCAATATTGTTTTTTTTTAAACCGCTAGTCAAAATTGTTCTTTCACGTAGGCAATTGGAAAAAGATGTTAACATGGTTAATAAGAATTTAACAGAAATGCTGTATAGCAATTTAACATAACGGCTTCAAATTAGCAATTATGTATGGAAATCTAGCACTCAGTACAGGGTGGAATTATAAATTTACTTACCTGTTTAACCATCTCATCAGAGACATCAATGTTTGGTAGGTCTGGGTACGGGACGACATCCGGATAGACGTTAGTCCAGAAACGGCCCCACATATCACCTACAAGAATGGCAAAGGGGAAATCATCATAGTCAAAACCAGTTCAGATTTTGAACGGTTTCATAGTTTCTCTGCACCTAGGCCTGTGGTCTACCCCATACCGAAAGATGGCGTGATCTTATCTTCGTAGAGAAGGTGAGAATTGCTGAGTCCGATTTTTTCCTCGTCCGTGAATTATCGGGGTCACGCCCTCTTTCGGTCTGACAACATTGTAAAGAATAGGGATCGGGAAGATACAGCGCTTTCTAAATATCGTTTAGAATCTTAACTAGAATCTCAACGTAAGTTGTGTTTCATAACGCTACTTACGAATCTACTGCAACCCATCCCTGCAACCAAATGATAACACATAATGTTGCTGAACTAACACAGAAGAACAGATGACCTCTTATGCGTCAACCTTGCATACATCTATCGAACAGATTTATAAAACACAGCCCTGGACCCCGTTGCATGAAAATCACTATAGGGCTAACTTTGTCATTAGTTGTAACTACCAGTAAAACAGGATTCGACAAAGAATTACGAAAAACGATTCAAAAGAATCTGCCTTTGATGATATCATTGATATATTTATTTATTTTATTTGTCGATTAATCTAAACAGGTTGGCCCTTTCAGTAAAAAAAAAAAAAAAAAAAAAAAAAAAAAAGGGGGGGGGGGGGGGGGGGGGGGCAGGCTGTATCACGAGATACAGTATAATTAAAAAAAAACATATGTGATATAAACCATACGCTTTCTCTTATATGTAAATATACGGGTCGTTCATTGATATCCCAATTTTACCTCTATCCAAAGGTTTGGTCTATCTGACGTATATCCCTTCGGATTCTTTATTTATGATTAAACAATTCACCTAGAACGTTAGCTGGCATATGCCCGGTGAGAGGTACATGCTCTGATCCATATACATCATTCAGCTTACGCCTGACATAGGCGTGCAGTTGCTTGTAGAGGGGTAGGATGGCATTGTAGAGATCATAGACTTGAGTCTCGAGGTCATCACCGTATCCTGACCGCCAGGAGTCGCCAAGATCTTCGTACCCTATTTGGAAGAATGCATAAGAAATTTTCAATTTACAGCTGTATAGAAGGTTTTAAAGGGTTTCATACTTTCCCCTCGTATTTGGAAACGTTATAAAATTCATAACGGAATTTATCCACCTTTGAGAATGTCAAGGTTCTTTGTTCAAACACTCGTGTTCTTGTGCATAGTACTTGTAGTGGTGTTTGTGGAAACCCGTTATTCTCGAGAGTGGTACTGCCAACAATTACTTATTATTCATTATGAGAAATTAGAATTTGAATAACCAAACGGCTCAACCTGGTGCTGTCTTATGTGGTAAACCACATAATAGCCAAATTACGTTTGAAAAAATCCCATTTTTTAATTTACTATTTCTGATATTGATGCCTGGGAAGAATTTTTAATGAACGTGTGCTATAAGTGCGCATATATGCACTGATGATGTCCTTTCATACCAAGAAATAATGATTATCATTCTATTTATTGCTAGATATTTTTTTCATGTCAACCTAATTTCTTTAGGCATAGGCTTTCGGATGTCCTGATTTCATTTGCTTACTTTAAAGTCAACGCATATTCACGCATTTCCACCGAAGGACGCATGTTTAACGCGACCACCACTGTATTGGCTCGATGAGTTTGATAATTCGCAAAAGACCCTTTTCCGTAAATCTTTTCTGTGATATCGTTCTTATTATAAGTGTGTGTGTGGGGGGGAGGGGGGGGGGTGTTGTACTTGTCATTGGCTCTCGTTCCTGCATTCGCAATCTTAACGTATCTCCGCGTAAAGCGATTTGTTGGGCCTCCCCACCTGCCCACTGCGTCACGAAACCCCTGCCACGCCCGTACAAGCTCGTCCCAATTATTGAGGCATGTCGGATCGCATAACTGTATGTAATTTCATAAGGTTACGTCAAAGTCCACGCACATTCACGCGTTTTTGCCGAATGATGTATGTTTAACGCGACCACCACTGTATTTGCTCGATGAGTTTGATAATTCGCAAAAGACCCTTTTCCATAAATACTTTCTGTGATATCATTTTTCTTGTAAGTGTGTGTGCGTATGTGCGTAGGGTGTGTGTTGTACTTACCATTTGCTCTCGCTCCTGCATTGGCAATCTCTACGTGTCTCGCATAGAGCAGTTTGTAATTGGGTCTCCCCACTGCATCACGGAACCCCTGCCACGCCCATACCAGCTCGTCCCAAATATTTAGGCATGTCGGATTGCATAACTGTATGCTGTAATTTCATAGGGTTACGCCAAAGTCCACGCACATTCACAAGTTTCCACCGTGCGACGTAGGTTTAACGCGACCATCACTCATTACTCGGTGAATTTGATAATTCGCTAAAGTCCCTTTTCTATAAATATTTTATGTGATATCGGGGGAGGGGGCTGTGTGTATGTGGGTTGTACTTACCATTAGCTCTAGCTCCTGCATTCGCAATCTCTACGTATCTCGCGTAGAGCGGTTTGTTGGGACGGCCCACTGCGTCACGAAACCCCTGCCATGCCCATACAAGCTCGTCCCAATCATGCGAGGTCGCCATGATATCACCAAGACCTGGAGCAAACAGAATGGGGTAAACTAAATGATATTTTAACTTAAAATCAAGCAACTAGACAGGCATACAATTTAACGTATTATTCATCTAATATTCATGTATTATGAATGAGGTTGATTTAGTCGGCTTTGCGTTTTAGTCGGCGTCGGCGTCGGCCCGAGCGCGCAGTATTCACTGATCAGACGGTGGACTGACGCTCGGCTTATGTCGCCGAACGTAAGTCCACCGTATTACCTGCGTCTTTGTGCGCCCAGGGAGTGTTTTTTTTTTTTAATCTTCAAAATAGCTGGGCTAACGTAGGTTAAACGCAAAGGCCTGCGTAGGCCTTTACAATGAGTGTTATTACAGGGTATACATTTATTTTATTGTTTACAATGGTTCATAACCATGATAACACGATTATTGTCGTTCACGATTTACCAGATTTCTTTATGGCGCATTGAGTTATTATCACATTTTTACGAGTTTAGAATAAAATACATTAATAAAATCGACAAGTTGATTCAGTCACTACACTTATTTTAAACTCCTCCCCGTAAATAAAGTATTGTACTTAAAATGTATTTTATGTGATTATGCGTTGCATGATCAATCACATTGACGTAAACTAACCCATTTATAAGTAATATTTCTTTAATACCTTCTATAAATCCCCTCGTTAATTTCGACCTTCTATCATTACTCATAAGACAGTTTATAATCTCTTGTTTATAACACTAATAAAAGTGTTTTATTGGTTTACTACATTTTAAGCATGGACTTTGCAAGCTTAACATTTCTGTCTTTTTGTAGGATTTATATTTAGTCAATGAATACAATCTGTTAACATTTCGTGTCTGGTTTTCAATGGGGGGCGGTTGCATACCAAACAGATTGTTACACTGTTAAAAAAAATACCAAGAAGTACTGCAGCAGAAAATCGAATACTCAACCTTGGGTCTTGAAAAAAAAATATTGAAAAATTGATACATCTTAGCACTTCCCTCGTGACCAGCGGAACTGGTATTATATTTTTTTTTAACCATGTATTCCGTGTAATTACAAGGGGATCGATATGACACCCCAGTTGTTCTGTTTCCAGGTCCCCGGTAAAACGGAAGAAGAGAGATTGAGGGATATCGGGAAGAGAAATATAAGAGAGAATATTTACGCCTTACAGTTATTTTTCAGAAACTTACCCGGTTCAAGAAGCAGACAATCCTCGGGATCTTCAGGGCGACATACTGGGGTTGAGCTGTAGATCTTATTCATCTGGCCCATGATCTCATTGTACTGTGCAATTAAAAGTTAGTGAAAACAAATAATCACATAAATCAAAAGTAACTGAAAATATTGAATTACGCCACGGCTCAACATAAATAGTCATTTTTCGAAAGATGTTTTAATTGGTCACGATTTGATTGCCCTATTTCGGGGCAGGTTTATATGTATATGTTGCCCACCAGTGGTTGGTAAACTTTTACCCAACATTTCTAAGAGTGGTGTAAGTAACATGATTCTTGTCATGTTTGCTCAATGCCCAATCATATTTTTGCGATAAAAACCGACTCATCAGCGATCATAATATTTGAAATATGCTCCACGAACGCAAAACTACGGAAGACGGACGCTCGGTTGACGCTAATGCAGGCACGCGTCAAGTGGCAGCCGAACGCATCCATCGTCTTCTCTCTGTATTTCAGCGTTGACGGAACGTTTCTTAAGTTAGGTAAACGCAAGAAAGAGGTTTGGCTATTCACGCGACGGTGTGATTGTACCGTTGCTTTATACTTATTGGCTCTTCTCTGTATAAATATTAGACCTTTTCAGTGTAAATACCCAATGTTCTCTTAAAGCCATAAAAACAGGCGGATCCTTCAAATCTCCATGGTAAGTTAAACTTATATGCACTGCTTTCCACGACAAACAATAATGAACAGTGCGATTGTGACTTTTTTTCTTCTTCTTCCTCTTTCTTTAAACTTGAAAGTATTTTATGTAGGTCTATTTAGTTTCCAGATAACAAATCGTCCACAACCCAATATATATGATCCAGCTTGTGGTGGCATTTATTGGCTCGTGTTAGTTGACACAAAATTAGAAACACTTTGAAGAATTAAGTATGTTATCGGACAATAGATCCGTACATCATGTATCGAACAGTTCGGGTATCACAATCGCAAGCCGGTCCCAATTTCAATAGCATTACAAAGGACTATTTAATTGTCGTTCGACTTAAATATACGGCAATTGTAGATTATATGGTGCTTTCTATTTCAGGCAACTGTGACGAAGGGCACTATGACAGAAAGGAGTACGTCATAGTTTGGCGCGTCTTCTCATTGTTACGTCACATCCTGTTGCGAAAATAACACGGAGCTGCGCTGCTAAAGCCAAGAGGATTATGATACATTGTAGAGCGCTTAGGGACGACTGATAAAGTTAGTGTTAAGTGCTATATAAGAACATATCATTATTATCATTATCATTATTATTATTAGTAGTAGTAGTAGTAGTATTATAGTATCATTATCATTATTATTATTATTATTATTATTATTATTATTATTATTATTATTATTATTATTATTATCATCATTAGTATCATTATTATACCTCCTCGACGAGACTGGTGTTGAGAGCAGCCACACCGATGTCGGATATAAAACGAAGACGACGTTGAACGTCCTCTGGGAGTGTGTCGAACACGTCGTCGAACTCTCGAGCCTTCCGCGCAGATACATTGCTGAAGTTCGCTGCCCTAAGGCTTGCTTCCACCTGTTACCATAAAAACAAATCGTCCATGTTTTCACGAAGTGACGGGGGCTAGAGGGTATTGTTTCACGAAATGAGTTACAAATCCATTGAAACGTGTCCTTCTCTATCGTTGTTCGATAGGCCGGATGCCTGTTAAATTGGCGTTATGTCCGGATATATTTGTCTTCTTGCAAAAATACTATTTGGCTCCTGTCACTTTCGTGAACACAAGTGAGTCTACCAAAAAGTGATCGACACAAATGGAAAATCAAATGTACAGAACCAAACCATTGAGGAAAATAGGGAAACTACTAAGAAAGTAACAAATTTATGAATGTTTAGATATTTAGAAAAATTGTAACTTATGAAATCATAAGTGCCTAATTGACTATATTGATTATATTCATATCAATGTTACAAAATGTAAATTTTTTTAGCATGACTTCGTCAAATCCCGCAAGCCTTCCGCCCAGATACATTGCTGAAGTTCGCTGCCCTTAGACTTGCTTCGGGTTGTAACCATGGTAACCATAGACGTACTAATATCAACGAATTATAACAAAAGCACAGTTTAAAAAAAGGAATTATATTATAGTTTTTGTTACTCAGCACGTGCTAACACTTGGGGCAGCAACTGTTGCATTCAACACCGTTGTTTGTTTCTTTTCTTTCTTTTTTTTCATTCAACCACGTATGATTACATTTTACCTTCTTACTTATTTTATTTCCAATATGTCATTGTATAACAGCCAAAGAGATTTGCAAACTAGGCCTATATTGGAGGTTCAAAGTTCAAGTACCTGATTCCTTGTGAACTCGATATGTCATTAATTTGTATCTTTATGGTCATTTTATGAGACTTAAATAGGACTGGGTAAGAATCGTGTCTATACGTTAATTTGATAAAAACATTAGCTCATTGTCCACAAATTAGTCGTAGGGGGTGTTGCTCAAAATTAAGTTGCAATTGATCGCAAGTTGCAGTTGATCGGAACGCGCCAATCAAAATTGTTTCATGCGCGTATTGTTAAATGCGCATACCGTGCGCGAATGAAAACGCGCGTTACAATTGGCAACGTTGCAGATGATTTGCAGTTGATTTTGAGCAACACCCCATTAGTGGGTGTTGCTCAAAATCAACTGCAGGTCAACTGCAACTTTACAAATTGTAACGCGCACTTTCATCCGCGCGCGATATGCGCATTTAACAAGACGCGCATGAAGCAATGATTTTGATTGGCGCGTTCCGATCAACTGCAACTTGCGATCATTTGCAACTTTTGAGAAACACCTCAAATGTATTTTATAAAATATTAACCACAGCATATATTGTTATGAACCAGTCTAAATAGATTGGATGATGTTGATTGTCTGGAATCGTCAACAACATTGGCTCGCATAAAAGTGCTTTACGTACCTGCTCCATAATCATGATAAGCTTAGAATACCCCTTACTAACCGTCCCCTCACACCTATGCGATTGAGGAGGATGATGGCTGACGATTAAGCAAAATGCTCGAAACACACGCAATTTTATTGTTTTATGGTGTTGTTGTTTTTCAGTATTGTATCTATTTTTCAATCAGATCTTAAATGAAATACAAAGAAATCGCGTGCATGTCGAGCATTTTCTTATTCGTCAGCAGCCTTCGTCCGCACCAATTCGCAGAGTTGTGTATAAAAAAAAAAACACTTGAACATTATTTTTAAGAAGCCTTTTTTTACATTTTAGGAGATCCGAAAGCATTCCAGATCAGGATTTTTTTTTTTATTCCTAAGAGTTTTTCTATTTTCCTCTTCCCCACTTTCCTGTAATTTTGGTATCATATTTTCAACTTGATTTTCAAAATGATGTAACATTTACCCCACATCATCATGATTATCATTGTGTTCTAAGATTATTACTTTTGCGTTAACCAATTGTAAATGGTATGTGCAATTCGGCCATTTGGCCGCAAAAAAACTTCTCATTTTGTAAACCATTTTAAATAAATAAATAAAAAGACTAATAAATAAGTATATGAATCAAGAAATTAGAGATACTGGAATAAATTAATAGATAAATGAATAAATGAATGGAAGAATAAATTAAGCTTACTTCTTTTTGCAGATTGTAATCCGTTATGTTCGTGTAGTACGCCCAGCTCGCCGCAGACGACGAGAAAAACACCTCCTCCGCGGTCGAGTTGTATTCCGTCAAAAACGCAATGGCATCATCCTCCGCATCCCTACGACGTCGATACCCATCGACATCGACTTGCTCTGATGACGGCAATACGAAGACGACAACGATGACGAGGAGAAACGTCGAAACGAAGTGGCGCGACCCCATCGTGACAGCGCGCGAACTTGCTCTGATCACTCTCGGAATGATGTCTGATCGCGTGTGATTGTGTTACAATTCCATAAAGACCGATCACACCTTTGCGTTTTTTTAACTTACGTTATCCTAGCATTTTTGTAAATAAAAAACGCTCCCCGAGCGCACAGTATACGCTGATCAGACTGTGGACTGACGTTTGGTTTGTGCTCAAGGAACGTACGCAAAAAGTCAGTCCGTCGTATGACTAGCGTCTTTACACGTCAAGCGAGCGGGTCGATGCAGGCTAAAACGCAAAGGTGTGATTCGGCTTATAGCCCGATCCTGTTGTATGTTTTCTATTGGTTTATAAACGGATATTTATTTACAGCCCTTGAACTGTAAACTGTAGAGATTAAACCATTGATGATAATTTGTCGTTAGCAGATCCACCCTCTCCCCCACCCCCTCTCTCTCTCTCTCTCTCTCTCTCTCTCTCTCTCATATCATCTGTCTGTCTGTCTCTCCCTCTCTCTATCTATCTACCATTGATGGTAATTTGTCGTGAACAATTCCATCCTCTCTCTATCTTCATCTCTCTCTCTCTCTCTCTCTCTCTCTCTCTCTTCATTTCTCTCTTTCTCTCTCTTTTAATCTCTCTCTCTCTCTCTCTCTATCAATATCTGAAGATCGTTCTCCTCTTTCTCTATCTTCCTCTATCTAAATTTTCTTTCCCATCCCCCATCCGCGTCTTCTGAATAGGTGTTTTCGGGTTATATTTCCTTATATTTTCTCTCTCTCTCTCTCTCCTTTTCACTTTCTCTCTTTCATTCTCTCTCGATCTTCCATTCTCTCTAGCGCTTTCTTTCTCTCCTTCTGACCGTCTCCCTCACCCGTCTCTCTCTCTCTCTCTCTCTCTCTCTCTCTCTCTCTTTCTCTTATTCTCTCACGCACCCCCCCCCCTTTTTTCATCTTCAGTATTTACCGCTGTGAATACACAAGAAGACAATATAAATACCATGACAATAAAATGGTACCGAATCAAGGTTTATTTCCTAATCTCAAACACGCAATCGTTTATTGAAATGGGCCTGGGAATTGTTCTGTTTGAACTTAGCAAATTGTGATGAGGAAAGGTAAATAAATTTCGGTTTTAACCAAACTCTGGCATTCATGCTCACTTAAAAAAGGTTATACTTCATCTTGCAACAATGTTAGCACTAATGTTAACATGTTTTTCCCAGAGAGGTGCGATATTGCTACTTTTCCTCATAATTTTTTATGGAAGATTTTACAAACGCCACAAAGGATCATTTCACTCGCAGTTTGACGCTTTGCATACTAAGTTGCTCACTAAAAATGTGCACTAATGTCCCTTAATTTATGCTCCCAGGATTGCATTTCATTGCATCCTTTAAAGTGTAAACTAGCTCCATTTATTTTTCTAAGTGTGTACAGGATACATACATGACCCGAATTTGGTATCTCTTGATACTTTGAGCACTGGACGCCACAAAGATTCGTGTTGGCGTAAGAAGGGGTTTTTACCTTTTGTCTTGTTAGGTCATCTTGGAAAGGGAGGGGGCTACAAAATCCAGATCAGGGCCCCGATCGATAATATATGCAATTTATATAGCGCACGTATCCACTCTCACTGCAGAGTGCTCAAGGCGATTTGCAATATTATTACCCTGGCTTTAGCCCGGCAGCCACTAGCGCACTTGACATTTCAAGGAATACATATTCCTGCCGGGTACCCATTCACCTCACCTGTGTTGAGTGCAGCACTATGTGGATGAATCTTGCGATTGATACAAGTCATAGGTTGATGGGAAACCTACTTCAGATTCTGAACGGCTTCATAATTTCTCTGCACCCTAGTGGTATACCCCATTCGAGCGCGACCAATAGATGGCGTAATCATAAATTTGTACAGAACGCAAGAATGTTGGGTCGTCTTCCGTGAATTCTCGATGTCGCGCCCTCTTTCGGTCTGGGCAGCAATGGAAAGAAGATTGATCGGGAGGATATAGCGCTCTCAAAAATAGTTTAGAATCTGAACGGTGGTGAATTATGTACGAAAGATTTTGCAATTGATCGCAATCTACTTTGTATTACAGAGCCCTGCCATATGGTCGGTACCACGTTTGTCAAATCCTGGCTACGCCGATGTTCCGGACGAACCATCAGAGACATTTTCACAAACAAGCTAGTTCAGTTGAGGACTCTGTGTTCTAATACCACTCTTCTGTGCATTTCCTTACACATCACTCAGCCACAGAGTCTCACATACCCCTCTGATCGCGCATATACCCCTCTGAGAAGGCACGTTCAGCAAGATTAAAGGCCCCAGCACACCAAACACGGCACGGCGTAACGGCACGGTTTTTATGCAGTATCTTGGTTGTTATTGGTCAACACGCTCCTCTGCGCAAAGAATCTTCAACAATTGGCCAATCACAAGGGAGACATCGCGTAAAAACCGTGCCGTGGTGCCGTGCCGTGTTTGGTGTGCCCAGGCCTTAAGACTTTGTGGTCGACTAAAAAAATAATAATAATCGAACTAAGTCCTCAACTGGACTACCAATTATAATACATCTCACTTTGTTGGAAATGTTGCCAATGTCTTTTGACGGAAATTCTAGACGTGTCGACAGTTCCGCCAGGTTTGCTGTGTGTGTGTGTGTGTGTGTGTGTGTGTGTGTGTGTGTGTTTGTGTGTGTGGAATTTTGTTGTGCGATATAAAGCGTCCCTTTCTAAATAGAAATTCAAGGAGAAAGAAACTAACAAAGTGAATCATGAGAACAAGGGATAGTCACTGGTCACAGGTTGATGCCGAGATGCTTTTTATTTCATTTTTTTTCTTTTCACTGTAGTAAGGCGGACAAATGGCTTTTTATTTCATTTTTTTCTTTTCACTGTAGAAAGACGGACAAATGGCATAATAGGGCATTTTCAATACCGTACTCAATACTGGGGCCGCTTATCTCATAACAATGTTTTGGCATCAACTACTGCAACCCAACATCTGGCCATTGCGTGTTCACACAAAGCGTGCATAAAATCTGAAGAATCGGCTTGTTGCATGGCGGCATTGAAGTACGGACTCTGATGGGGTTTATCCAGTGTGACCTTAGCTTTTTCCCTGGCGTTTATATATGGAGGCTCCCTAGCTGGCGATAATGTGGCGCTCAACACCCAGAATTGTAGCTCCTGTCTTCAGTTGACGGGACTGGTTAGGTTCTCTAGACTCGATTATACCTGAAGAAAGACAAATACATTTAGAGGGTTGGTAATTATTGGTTAAAATGATAAGCGACTTCGTATTAGATTAAAACAAAATGAGATGAAAGAATTCATTAAATAACTTAAAGATGACATAATTATACATAGGCCAAGATGTTCGCGTTCAAAATGAATCCAAACTCATTGCAAGAAGCTCAGATTAATGCTGTACCAATTTTCACTCGCCTCTTTTACATTTACATAAAAATGTATTCATGGTATTATTTCCGCTATCAAGAGTGTACGATTAAAGGGTTACTTTTATGAAAATACAAGTTGATCTGTAGTAATGTATTATACCATTATCAATACCCTTTTCAGTGAAAAAGAGCCCAAATTTGTTTCATATATTTTATAACATTTTTTTTTTCAATTTTATGTTGGCTTAGAAAGGAACGCCCCTAAATTTTTCTTTCAAATGTAAATCCTATTGTGACATCACAAGAGTCAAGTTTGTTCACCTTGCTAGATAATGTTTCAGAGCTGGTTCTGTATATAACAAAAGGAAATATTCGGATCAATTCAGGTGATTGCGCATTCCAATTCCCTTTCATTGGTCCACATATTTCCTTTTGTTATTTACAGAGCCAGCGCTGAAACATGTCATGATCTAGCAAGGTGAACAAACTTGACTCTTGTGATGTCACAATAGGATTTACATTGGAAAGAAAATTTTAGGGGCGTTCCCTACTAGGCCAATATAAAATTGAAAAAAGGATATTTTAAAATATATGAAACACATTTGGGCTCTCTTTCACTGAAAAGGGTATTGATAATGGTAGAATACATCAAAACAGATCAACTTGTATTTTTAAAATAGTAACCCTTTAAATGTGTTAGAAGCTAAACACGAACCTAGTAATATATTATTGCTCCTATAGCGGTGATTGACGGCGCTTCTCCCCCGTCAATCCTACAGACCACGCCTTTCTCTGCGTTACGAGTGAAGCTCAAGCTCATGATTGGTCAACTTCATGTTTGTATATGAAAGGGTCGCTGGATGACTCTGGTCGATGGTGACCTCGGAAGCCACACCTCTTAGGTTCGCCACCTTCCCGATTGGCTCAAAGAAATGACGTAAACATTTCATCCATGGGGTGTGCCTTGAGGCGTAGATGTCAGAATCGCTTATTTCATTATCCATTGTGTTTAATTGTTTTGGCCTGCAAAAACATGAAATAATAAAACAAAATGCAGTCAATTCTGCGATTGCCTATGAAAGCTCACATCATTCAAAATGTTAACGTAGAATATTAATGCGGGTATGTAATGTATTTAGGGCGTTTAGTTTGTCTATTCTGGTAATCTAGTTTCTTTTACCTCCATCAACTTCACTATTCATGACGTAACTTTCAAACAGATTTGTATACAAATCAAATTGTATATCTCTTTATACGAACAAAATTATAAATTGTTCAATGTCAATGAAGTTTAATTGATAACTTTGCACTACCTAAAATTTCCAAGGATCGCCAATTCATTATAGTATGTTTGTTAAGGTACACATTTCTGAAATTATAGATCTTACCTGTAAATAGAAGTGGGGGTTGACCCGGTAAATTTCAGTTGGTCTGGATGTGGGCGAACTTCTCCCAAACTGGAACTGGTCATGTATAAGGAGAATTTGTTCTTCCGTAGACTTTTTACCAAAATGCTCAGTACTCTCTAGTCTGACACATGTGCGACATCTTCTAAGCATGGAACTGGGCATGTCTGAGGAGACTATGTTCTTCTGTAGTCTCCTTGATCAGAATGTAGTTGAAGCCTCCTCAGCCCTTTCGAGTCTAACTCCTGAGCTACTTCTTCCAAGCCTGGAATTGGGCCTGTCTAAGGAGACTATGATCTTCCGTAGTCTCCTTTATTAGGATGTATTGGAGTCCTCTCCAGTCTAACCCCTGAGCTTTTTCTTCCAAGCTTGGAACTGGGCCTGCCTAATAAGACTATGTTCTTCTGTAGTCTCCTTGATTAGGATGTAGTGGAAGTCGTCCATCATTCGGTCTGTCATTGCGGCGGTCATCTCATCGAACTAAAGTTCTGCTTGCTTCATTGCAGCGAGCCGTTCCTTCTTCTTTTGAGCGTTCTCCTGAAAATTTGAAAAATAGAGGATAATACAAGTTAAAGGAATTCATCCAACAATCATAACCGCCAGTCTTTACGGGAACAAAATTCAAGATGGCGCAACATGAATATTTTATGTTTTTTTTTTTTTATTGTCATACTGATTTAAAAAAAAAAAAGCATGGTAGTCAAAATCAAGCCTGCTCTACCCGGGTGCTCTGCTGCACAACATATTTAAAAAAAAAAACCACAAATGTTTTTATTTTCACCCATTCTTTTACTGGGATTGTTGTTGGTTTTTGTTATAAACATATTTTAAAACATCAATGGACAGGAAATAAGTAGTTTGATAAAGTTGTTAAATAGTGATGAATACTTTTGGTTTGGGCATTGTCATGTGCTTTTTTTTCGTTGGGGTTTTGTGGGTCAAAATATAACCATTTTTAAAAGATCAATGGATGGAAAATTAGTACTGTGGTATGTTTTTGAATATTTAATAGATTTTGGTTGGGTTTCTGCCATGTTCTTTTGTTTTCACCCACCTTCATTGCAAGAACCCTATTGGCCACCAAGACATCTTCAACTTCATTCATGACGTCACGCTCTTTCCATCCATCAGAGGCGATGAGTGACGTCACTTTGCTGATGGTCTTGCGCTGAAGCTCCTCCTCCTCATCACCGAAGCTGATCTCAAAGGCCACGCCCTTCTTGACATGACGGGTGTCCCTCATGGTCGTGATTGGTGGATTCGGTGTCTGCGGCCTTACGTCACTGATGACAGCGGCCACTGGGGAGTCGTCGGCAGCAATCTCGAAAGCTACGCCCCCTCGGCTGATGTTGACGTCAGCCTTTTCTTCGATTGGCTCGAAGTCATTGGACACCTCAAAGGCCACACCTCCTGGGCGGGTCTTGATGTTGCTGGTGTGGGAACTATCGTCGTCTTTTGGATGATCTGTAAACGCAACAAAATTTACAATACTTTCATGATTATTACATGGTATGCATACGTATACAAGCAATCGACCGATTGCATTTTGTTTGACAAATCTCTTCGGCTTGTATCTACACCTATTATAACTATTAGTTGATACTGTAACTTTAAAAACGGTATTTTTTGTATAACGAAACGAAGCAATGACGATGTTGATATACATGATCACGTCATTCTGTCGATGATTTTTCGTTCAGTCGTCATCATAATTTTTCATTGCAGAACGATATTATTTTTGTTGTCACCTTTGTTTTTTATATGATTAAACTTGAACAATAAAATGTTAATAGTCTTACCAATTACGAGGATGTTAGAACTCTTTTGACTCTGCAAGCTCGATATGTCATCGAAGGTTGATGTTGGATGATGTCTTCATCATCATCGAAATCATCTTCAACAACACGTGAATTAGCAGCGATTGTACGATCTGAAAATGAAAATCATTGGCTAAAGAGTATCACAAAGTGAGGAATAGAATTTTGTGCAACGGTCCAATATAATAATAATAATAATAATGATAATAATGACAATAATAATAATAATCAGTTCTTATATTGCGCATAACAGATAGCCATAGCATATGTCCCTATATAGACCCCAAAGTATAGAAAAGTTTCTAAGCAATACTAATTTATGACGTATGTTGGTTTTGATGGGACTACAACATGTTTTGGTCAAATAAAAGATTGAAGTAGTTTTCCATCCATTTTACACAAATCATTGACTTTGTTAAATTTCCAAATAGGTTTAAATCATAGTTTTAACGAAAGAGTCTCTGTCACTGTGTATCGCTTGTGAAAAATGACCTGAAAAGAAATTGACGTCGTTTGAATATTACCCAAATCACCGTTTTGAAGCCTTATTGCTAACTAATAAACTGGAGGTTAACTTTGAATTATTTTGTGATTAGCTTTGGAATAGAATGCTTCCTGCAAAATAGAAAGATGATTCTAACTTGATAAATATATTCCGATTTTGTTTGCTGTTTGACAAAACATGTGAATTCCTTGTTAAAAAAAGCGATTTAAATGTTTAATACATGTAGTTAAAATCTGGATATATTCCACGCTGATCTAAAACAAAAACATACAAACAAACAAACAAACAAACAAACAAACTTACGCCAGAGCAAATATTGATGAGGGTCAATTGTCAGGTCTCTAGGATATGACGTTGAAGGTTGGTTGTCGAAATCGTCATCAACATCGTTATCGCAACGTGGAAGAACCTAGTTGCATAATAAAATCATTCATATTCAAGGGTAAAACATCACCATTATCACATAGATTAAAGTAACATAGAATTAAGGTTTTTTTTTTCGTAATGAATACTGCTTTCATGTATATGAAGATGACGAAAAGGGCATTACTTATTTCTTTCTTTCTTCTTTAATATTCAATAATGATAGTATAAACCATCTATTAGACACTTAACACGAATAGATATTATAAAAAGACTGTTACCCAGTTAGTGAATTGAAAAAGAAATAGCAAAGAACAACACTGAGATAGCTGAAAAGAATGTCCCCATTAGAAACGTAATAAGTTCTCTCTCTCTCTCCTGATCAGCCTTTGATGGTTTAAAATTATTAACCGTAGTCCTATACTTGTTGGTTGGTTGCGAATGTTTAGGTTGCAAAAAGATTCAGCTTTGTAAAAAAAAAAAAAAAAAAATGCACCCAAACGAACATCCAGTTAGAGGGTTTCATAATCAGAATCATACTTAAACATACTTGAATAAATACATTTTAAATTTCATCTTTAATGCAAAATAAATCTGCAATTTTTATTTTTCTTACTTTGTTCTTCCTGTCGATCACATTTTTAAGTCCTGCCAAGAACGATACCTCGCTACGTGTTTGGCGCTGACTTTGCTGTGTCTCCACCTCTAATCCCACCGGTAGTGGACAAACTTTAGAATTTGTGCACCCCATTATATTTTTTTTTTTATTCAGAAGAATTTTTAACAAAATAACAGAGTAATTGCTTAAAGCAAGTGAACTCGGAAACTATCATTACGATAATGAAACATTCAGTATACACTGTGCGTTACTGGGGTAACGTTGTTTGATGCGCGTACATCAGGTATACATTGTTACGTCACAATGGACATTGGGATGGCTTTTAATGGATCGTTCATTTTTTTTTTTGGGGGGGGGGGGGGGGGGGGTGAGCCGCGGCAGGGCGGGATGCGGCGAAGGTAGATGTTTTTTTTATGAGTTTAAAGATCAAGAAGCAGCACGTTATTCTGTAATTGTAACTGTAATCTAAGTACTGAAAAGTGCAACATTGTCAAAATAGTATAAAACTTCCAGGTTTAACGTACAATATTATTTATATAATTTAATTTTTTAAATCTTGTTAAAAATTAATTTGTTCAAGGTTAATATCTAATGAAAGTATTAATTACTCTTTCAAGTCCTTCTCTCTGGTTATTTTGCAACTTCCTGCCTGGACCCCCCTTTCCGTATTAGGTTTGATTGCTATACCTTTCGAAACTTTAACTTTTTTTTTTAAAGCAATCAGGAGAACTTCTATATTTTTTAATAAAAAAACTTTGAGCTTCTGTATCATTTTCGGGGAAAAATTTCATTTTTTATCCACCTCCTTGTATTTTCATTATTATCATTATTGTTATAACTGTGGCAATTAGTATACAATGGAATTTTGCCATCATTTTGTTTAACTAATTATTGACAAAATCAAAAGATAACATTAACAGTTTATTCGTCCAAAGGTCTGTTTTACTGAACTGTTAATTATTCTCTTTATGCGTTTAGATGCTAAAACTCGTGCTGAATTATCAGTCCTCACGCAAGACGGTAGGCTCAACATCTTCAAATGCTCCCATCATTTCCGTTTAATTCTATTTTTTAATTTATCTATCAGTTTTTATTCATTGAGGTGTAGAAACAATATTGAAATTGTTGACCTTCCAACTTGATTCACGTAATTTTTCTTTTGAGGACACCGCTGCCAAGAATGGAAAAGAATAGTGTGCTGACTTCAACATATATTGACGTGTAACAAATGACAAATACGATTTTCGTCTTTGATTTTTTGTGGAAATTGGTACACTCAAGCCACAAGAATGTTCAAAAAGATGAAAAAGCAGATAGAGGAGAAGGAGGCTAAGTCTCCTTTGCGCCCTCCAGATCAAAAGAAGGGACCAAACCAGGTAAACATCACCAGCTTGTATGATTATTTTTTACAATGTAGTCCCATGTACTTCGAGCGCCGTATGTTGCGGCAGATGGACAGATGAACACACCCACCGGCCACCGCACCAGCGCGCCGCGGCGCTTCGCAGCAACGGGCGGGCGGGCGGTCGGGCTACGCGACGAGCATGACGCCGTGTCAGAGGCCGAAGACAAAGTCTATCATCTATGGTTAATCATTCATGATTCATGCAATTATGCCAGTTGACATGGAACAGACTGATATATTTTAGACAATTTGGCTCATTACAAAAATACTGTTTATCTTTTCCCACTTTTCTTGATGAGAGAATTTTTTTTTAAAGCGAGAATTGAATTTAGTCATGTGACTTTGAATGCAAAGAAATAGGTCTACTGGAATGCCAGTATCGGTTTCCCAATTTGGAATATACTTAACCTTTAAATGAAAAATTAAAGCAAGACGCTCTACTCTCTAGTACAATTTCAACTTCTTTCGGTATAAGATAATCCCAATTTCTATTTTCTTTGATAATAAAATTATGTGGTCTTATAATTAAATTACATTCAATTTTCTGTTGTTTTGTGTGGTACCAGCAGCAGTGTAGCACTTCATTTCAGATTTTGAATCTATTTGTTAGAATTTAGTATTGTTACTTGTCTTGTCTTATCGTGGTTGAGTCGGCATGCAGACTAGCTAGCTCTACTCTGCCAAGTTCTTGACTTTAATGTGGCAGAGATTTTATGACTTTAGTATTATTTAACTTACTGAAGATTTTTTACTGATTTTTTACATGCTACAACTCTATCCGTGTGATGCTTAGAAGCTTATCTCCATGATAACATCCATATCCACTTGAATCTAACCATATTCATGATATTAACAGCCTTTCAAGTCACCTGGTGTCGGGAATGCCAGTACTAGCTCCACCCCGTCTTCGACACCAGAGTCTAAACCTGACCGGGATTCCTTAAATTCCAGAAGGCCCCAGGTATTATCCCTCTTGGAGATTGAAACATTTATTTGCATAACAAGTTTCTTACTTGTTGTCCCATTTACTTTATTATTATTTTTATTTTTTTTTTTTACTATTTGTCCGATTTTTCTGCTTTTAATCAAAGCAAGATATTTCTGGTCCAAACCCAGCCTTTAAGTTGAAAAAAAAAACGTGGATCTGTTGAAATGTTATTCACTCATTGTTTACTCGTTTTAGCCCAATTTATCACAAATAACCCTTTACTTCATTTATCAAATTAACTGTGGATTGTTTTTATATTCCCTGTGATAAACTATTTGTTCACATAAACCCGTTGTTCACTCGTGTTAGCCCGATTAATATCACAAATAACCCATGACGTTTAAACTAACTTTTGTTTTCAAACATGTTACTCTTGATTTTTATATATTCCCATAATGAATTATCAAAATTAAAATTTTATGATGATAATGTTTTAAAGTTTCTGTTATATCAATTTTTCTCTAGTTACTTAATATTCATAATCGTAAATGGAAGATAACCCATGGAATAACAAACAACAAACCAAGAAATGTTAACACAGTCACTACCAATTATTACCAGTTGACTTTATATCAGATATGCAACTCTCTTATAAAGTAAGTGTTAAAATGGTCAATTGTTTGTTTTAATGCATTTATAAATTAGTAATAATGATGATGAAGATAATAATTTTTTCTCAATTTTTCCACCCTAGACCCCCAATGAGAAGACCCCTGCGGGAGCAGCAGCCAGTCCTAGAACCCCATCAAACAGTACTACACCCGCTACACCAAACCAGGCCCAAAAGTCTAATGTCAACACATCCGCCCCAGAAGCTGAACAGGCCATCATCAAACAATCTGCCTCTGTGGTAGGTGTCTTCATTATCATTTTTGTAACATTGGAGTATGCTTTAATTTTTTTTTTTGGTACTTCTGGTACATTTACCAATCAAAATTGCAAAAAAAACTGCTAGTTAGTCATACAAGTACATGACACAGTGTAGGATATAGTGTAGATTACACATATTGATTCATACATTTCCAGTTTCCATTTAAATCTTCTATGATCTATAACTTGTATAGTATACCTTTGTCATAGTGGTAACTTGGGAGATGGGTAAAACTTGTACAACCCTTGGCAGATTTGTCTTGATGACATGTACCTTAAAATGTTTTAATATGCTGCATTATAACTTGTAAAAACATAGGAAAATGAAATTAAAACTGGTTAGGAACACATTTTTACAAGGAAATACTGCTTGTATTTCAATTATATGTAGTTTAAATCATAGGGAGAAGGAATATAAAACTCATCAGAAAAGCAAACGTGACTCAAACTTTTAGAGGAAGAAAGTCACACTGTATTTTCATCAATTCCATAGATTCATAAAGCTGTTCATAGAGGTATGTATGTCACTATGAACGACTTACTACCCTTTTCTTGAACTCAACGATAAGTCGATAACATCTCACGCTGAATTGTAGATGAGAGAGGTTCACCAGTCAATCATAGATTCTTGTACACAACCCAGGTCTCCAGTCTTGTTTTTATTTTTTAAGGTGTAAAAACAATATTCAAATTGTTCAGCTTCCAGCTTGATTTAGTAAATTCTGTCTTTTATAGAAACAAACGTGATATCTTAATATATTCTCCTCACCAACATTATCTTTTTTTCAGGAAAATGTCGCCACCCCACCCAGACTCAAGCAGGGAGCGCCCCCATCCCTTGGGGAAAGCCCCCTCTTCCCCCAGTACCAAGCCCCTACCAATGTCTACGAGGCTCCCTCTGACACGGAGAGCGAGATGGAGGATGCAGGGCTGAGCATGGACTCCATGAGGAAAGAAGAACTCTTTCAGCGGTACAAGAATATGGAGAGGAGCTTAGTGAAGTACAAGGGAAGATACAGAGAGGTTAGTATATGGGACTGTAAAAAAAAAAAAAATTCTCAAATGTGTGGTAAGAAGCTACATTACATCCTGTAAACCAGTTTTAGAAATATTCTTGAGCATTCCTAGAGTATTCTCTAATATTCATGAAAGTTAATTGCCACTTGTGCAAGGATAGGAGTTTATTGCAGTGAAAGATAAGATACAGGAAGGCAGGAGGCAAGTATTTTGGACTGCACAATTTTTTCCTCCTGTGACGGAAAACTAGATCCATAATATTGTTCAACAAAAAATAGTTATCCCTCTAGCAAGATTTATTTCATATCTCCAAAGCTTTGATTGAAATATTTTGAAAATGGTGATCACAACCAGTGGAGGACAGTTGACTAAATCAAAATTTGTCTGATTATTGTGCAGCAGCATCTAAACTTTCACTCATGTGATATTTGCATTTTATTGGCTTTCTCCCCTGGACTGTCAAAAAAAAAAATTTGCGCAAACTTTGATCAGTATTTATCTTATTTTTCCCCATTTGCAGGTGACAGGAGCATACAGGGATCTACAGAAGGAAAATGAGAAGATAAAGGTAAATTGAAGTACGAAAGTGTAAACTAATGTGAACACAAATGATGTAAACTACTGAATAGTAAGCACATGGGCACTTTAGAATGGATCAATGATGTTTCTGTTTTTTCAAAAAGAAATTATACTCCAGGTTCTCTGTTTAAAGACTTGAATAGAAGTCTTGCAGGTTCTTAATTGATTTTATTTTAAAATGTATGAGTTAAAAAAAATCTTTATCAAAAAAGAAGGAAAATTCTACAACCAAATCTGAATATTTGAACCTAGAAAAGAAATGGACATAATAAAAAGTGCTGGATTTTTTTGTACCTTTTTTTCTCTTCCTTCCTACATTTCTTATGAATGTTGATATTTCTTTAAAATTCTTATTCACTTTGCTTCTGTTAAATAAGATCATTCATTTTTTTTCTCCCAATTTACTTCTAATTTTATAGAATATTATGACACAAACTCAGGATAAAGCTCTGAGGAGAATATCAGAACTAAAAGAGGTAAGGAAACAATTTTATTCATCAAAACAGAATTATCTGTTTGGGCAAAGCTGATATTCACATATATTGCACACTTCATGTGTGGAAAATTTATTTCCTGTCTCCACTACGGATACACACATCGTGAAAAACCTCTTCAAATTGTTGATGTTTATAAGTAAAAATTGATTGACCTGATGAATAATTTCAGCAAATTTCTGAGTCCCGTATAGAATTCTTTTTAGCTAATTAAAAATGAATGTCACCAGCCCCGTCCATCTAAAAAGCTCTTGTCAGGAAAGCTGTGATGTTTGTACAGGAAGTTTGAGTTCCAATATTCAGAAGGAAAATAATAAAAGCTCCACATGCATTCAAGCTCAGAGAGCTATGCGTTAGGGAGAATTGACCAATTTGTTTCTTTGATTGAGGAAACGGGAAGTGGGTGAATTGAGACTATATTAAAGTAATGAACAATGTCAAACATATATGACCATTGCATTTTGTTTTAATAATCATTTGCAGGTTCGTAAAACATTTATGTAAAGTCATTTTATAATGAATATATATTGTATTGAACACAACATGTTCTAGTGACAACTGCTATGAGATGATACTTACAAAAAGCTGAAGTTTAAATCTAACCTCTAATCTGACCGAAGTCCTAATCCACACATCATTCTATAGCCTATCCCTTTCCATATATCTTGCAAGAAATTAAGACTCGAAGAACTGACGCCTTCTCAGCTGTTAGATTACTTAAGCACTATATTAACTTTCTTGTTGAAATTAATCTCCTAATGAACATGCCCCTCTAACTTTTAAGAAAAATCTGATGAGATGTTTTGGTGTTATTTTTATAGGCAGCTGAATTGGACAGAGGCGCTAAAGTCCATATGGAAGAAACATTCCGTTTATCTCTGGAAGAGAAAGATGAGATGGTAAAAGTACTACAAACACAGGTATGTTGCGAGATATGTGAAGTCATCTGTCTTTAATGATCACGTCATCACATTATCTGTCATGTACCTAATCACTGTACTTTATTGCTGTACCACACCCCCAAGTGAAATGCTACTCAGGCTCAACCTGTTGGACACATTTATTTTCAATTCATTGCACATAGTTACTTTATTTTTGTCATCATTTTTGTGATTAAAAATCATCATAATTTCTGCTGTAGGTTAAATTATTAAAGTCCGGGAGGAGTACTGATGAGGTCGACTGAGCTGATAAGGCCCCTTCCAGTCCTCCGTCATCATCGGGTGAAGGAGATGCACCAAATGTCTGAAAAATTCAACAATTTCAATTAATTTTTTCATATTTTAATTCATTGAAATTCTTGAAAATCTTTAATAGGTATTCTGGAGAGAAGTATGCTTATTTAATGTTACGTGATGATGGTAATGGTAAATGTAACTTGTGATTAGGGTGGCTATGATTATTGCTGTTGCTATTGTATCTTTATACTTTTGTTGTTGTTGTCATAATATGGAGCTCCTTTCCTCATATATCATTATTTGTATTAATTCATTAATTATTTTTATCATTTTTACTGTAGGTTAAATTATTAAAGTCCGGGAAGAGTACTGATGAAGTTGATTCAGCCAACAAGGCCCCTGCCAGTCCTGCTCCATCATCGGGTGAAGGAGATGCACCAACGGCTGAAACGGTCAACAATCTAAAAGAAAAGGCAAGTTCACTCAGGGGAAGACTCTGACTTACTATTGACTAAATGAATCTTACCATTAAAAGACTGACTTATTTACTCATCAATAGCATTTCCATCAGACCAGGGGAAACAGAATATCTAAAATTGTATACAGGTGCTCTTTTCAAAGGTTTTATTGGAACAGTCACTTTTGCAATGACACCCCAGAGCAATACATCTGTATCTTAAAAAAAAGATCTTGTGATTAATATCAGTTGATGTAAAAAAAAATTAAAAACAGTTAAACATGTCACCTAGATTGAAACCAATATTCCTCATTCAACTGATACATCCTTATTGGCATGTTTTAATTCCAATTATGTCCTTATCAAGGTATAGATCTGTAATAGGAAGGATAAAGAAATTAATGTGATGAGATGACAGAGGAAATGATTCTCAATACAAATTTCGAAGTATCTTAATTTGGATGTCACAACCAGAGGTCAACCAATAGTCAGTCCTACTGACTGCCAGCAGAGTTGAGGGCAGCTGTAGTTAGAGCTGGGAGAACAGCATTTCCGGTTGAATGTGTTGGTAATTTGAATTGCAATTCATTTTATGTGTGAGGATGTGTCCCATCAAAAAAGCCATTTTTGGATTGATTTTCTTCAAACAACCTATGAACATGGCCTAATCTGTTTTTGAAAATTGTCTTGTGTGGATACAGTTTTACTGCAGCTCACATAGTAATTTAATATTTGAAGCGCCACCTCTCTCAAAACTGATACATACCGTTAAATCATGCTTGTAATACTTGTTTGTATCTAGATCAAACGGTTGGAAACATTACTTGGAAAATGTAAGGAGACAATTGGCAAGAATAAAGAGAGATCTGCACAACTTGTCAGCGAAAAGGAAGCTACAACAAAGGAACTTGAACAACTAAAGGTATGATTATAGGAAATTATAACAAGTTAAAACAATCCATTGGTTAAATTTTTGCAGCCTTTGGTTTTTAACCCAACCATGTCAACTTTAATTACTGTAAAAACTTTTTAAAAAATCTAAAAATTAGATGTCACAATTTTTTTCATATTACATGTAGATGTATGACTGTGTGATTGCTGTCAACATCCAAGTTTAGAATGTTTCCTTCATATTTTTCAATGAAATTGTGTAATCACATGATCAGTCAATGGTGAGGTAATCAATATAATTATATCATGTCACGGCACAGTCTTTAATGAAGAATTGGTTGTAACTGCTGTTGAAGTTCATGAACATCTTCACTGTGTCTGTAATGCTGCCCTCTACTGTTAGAGTAATAGACAACAAATTTGATTGGATGGAAGACCTATATTTCCTGTAGTTAGAACTTCAATCTTTTTCTCAGAAGAAGAATAGGAAGTAGCTGAAGAGGAAGAAGAAGAAGACGAAGAAGACGAAGAAGAAGAAGAAGAAGAAGAAGAAGAAGAAGAAGAAGAAGAAGAAGAAGAAGAAGAAGAAGAAGAAGAAAATGAAGAAGAAGAAGAAGAAGAAGAAGAAGAAGAAGGAGGAGAAGAAGAAGGAGAAGAAGAAGGAGAAGAAGAAGAAGAAGAAGACGCAGGAGAACAAGAAGAGAAGGAAGAAGAAGAAAAAACAAAATAAGGACATGCAAAGAAAAAGAAGAAAAAAAAAGGAAAAAGATGGAAGAGGATATTAAGAAAATGAAGGAAAATATGAAAAGAAGAGAAAACGATGCCTATAGAAAGATGATGAGGAGAGTAAGGGCAGGAGGGCGGCATGAATGAGGTAAAAGAGGAAATGAAGAAGGTAAAGAAGCAGAAAAAAATTGAAGAGCAGAAGTAGAAAAGGAGGAAAACAAGAAGAAAAGGCATAGGAGTATTAGAATAAGAAGGAGAGGCAGGAGTAGAAAGACAAGGAAGGAATGAGCTAGGCAGGAGAGGAGAGGAGGAAGAGGGCCATATATCTAGAGGTGAGGCACTGGAAGAGGATGGTTGTGAGGACGAGACAGAGGAAGTAGAGGTCAGGAGGAAAGAAAAGAGAAGAGGCAGTGAAACAGGCTAAGATGGTAATGATTACCTTACTCCAACATTTGTCATTTTCATCTATTTATAGGAGCAACAGAGCCTTGAACAAGCCAAGTTTGCAGAGAAACTAAGCAAGGCTAAAGAGTTTCTTGACCAAGCCGTGGAGGAAAAAGCCCTAGCCATTGCAGAAACTAAGCAAATGATGCATGGAGAACTGGAGAGTAGGGAACAAGAGATTTTGGAGCTCAGGGCAAAGGTTCAAGCGTCTGGTACTGAGGTCGAGAAGCTGAAATCGGAGGGAGAGAAGAGCAGGAAACAAAGTAAGCTTTATTTTGTTTTATTTCTTATTTTTTGTTCTCAATATTTAACCATATCACAATGACCGAAATCATGCAGAGATGTCAAAATTCCTACATGTCAATAATCAAATAGCCAACCATGTTTTGCAGGAGAGGAAGCATGATATTAAAAAACTTAACCATATCAGATACTAAAGTATGTTATGAAATGTGGGGACTGTCACTGGGGAAAGGGAGGGGGGGGGGCGAGGGGGGCTAAAACTGGGAGTTAAAGCCGCCCCTTCCGCTTGCAAGTTTCCTTTTCTATTTGGTTTTAATTTGTTTAAGTAAAAGTTGCTCAAATCTGCAAATTAGATGCTGGGCTAGAGAGATTTACACATGACTGCATTCTTGACAAACACATTCAGGCTATGTACATTCTTATGTAGAATGCCAGTGACATTTGTTTGAGCTTGTGAATATCATGTCACTTTCAGTGGCTAGAATGTATATTCCAGATTGGAATGGTTTGTAGATTCCAAGAACTGTAATGTACACATGCATTCCCACCTGTCAGCTAGAATCTATAGGAAAAATAGCATGCATGTTTTATATTTTTAGTCCTTTTACAATATATTTTGGTTTTTCACCCCCTCCTTTTTTTTTCAACCTGAGCCTATTTTCAGACCAGGCCTTTGCTTGGGAGTGTGGGCCAACTTTATTATGATTTATCTCAGTCGTAAAAAAAATCAATAGAGACAAATGTATTGAAACAAACATTATAGACAGACAGAGAGAGAGACAGAAAGAGTAATTTATATATCACATGGATAGAGAGAGGGAAGAGGAGAAAACAATTAGAGAGAAAGAAATACGGAAAAAGAAATACGGAAAGAGAAAATATTGGATGACCGCGAATAAGGAGAGACTGAGAGCAACAGAAACTTATAAAGAATTTAGTTACTTGAAGTAATAATAATATATAATAGATGCAATTTATATAGCGCACGTATCCACTCTGCTGAATGCTCAAGGCGCTTTACATTATTATTACCCTGGCTTTAGCCCGACAGCCATTCACGGCGCACTTGGCATTTCAAAGAATAAATATTCCTGCCAGGTACCCATTTACCTCACCTGGGTTGAGTGCAACACAATGTGGATGAAAGTATAATGATTAAAACGCCCAAATAGCAGTCTTTTTCAAGAAAATGATTCAATAAGGGGTGTTGCTCAAAAGTTGCAATTGATCGCAAGTTGCAGTTGATCGGAACGCGCCAATCAGATTCGCTGTGTCATGCGCCTTTTGTTAAATGCGCAGACCTTGCGCTAATTTAAATGTGTGTTACAGTTTACAAAGTTTCAGTTGATTTGCAATTGATTTTGAACAACACCCTCTAGGACACTTTGGTAATAAAAGAGCTGTCTGTGTATTCCCTAGGGTATTGAAAACAAAGTCTCCCTCATCCCAGGTACACTGTTACATGTGGTACTTAGTCATCATGACTCTCATAAAAAATAATGGAACATTCTTGGCAGGTCTTTCAAGTATGTATGACTGTGTATTATTAGTCAAGATAGTTAGAGGGAAAAAAACAGGACAAATAGCACTGTCCAAAACTTTTGACATACATGTAGTCAATGAACTTCATACATTTTGGTTTCTGTTTTTTTTTTCTTCATTTGTTTTTGTATTATTTTTATTTTGTTTCATGCGATTATGGGGTTCGTTTTGGAGAATCACAATTTCAAATGAAATTTTGTATGCATTTACTTGTGCAAGCAGCATGTCACTCGGAAAGGAATTAATTCAAGATATGAAATTGTACTACAGGTGTAGCATTGAAAGACAATCCAGTTCAGAATTATAAGCTTGCCTGCTATCGCTATAAAATTCATTAAATGGGATGACAGTGGAATCTCGTGACATAGATATAAAATTACAAATGATAAGGAAAGAGAATTACATAGAGTTTCATATAGAAATAATCACTCTTTTATAATCTTTGAACTCTTTCATAAATTTTCACAAAGAAAGTAAACATTAGATTCTTATTTGTTATGATAAAGCAAAACTGTTGGCTTTCTCATGAATGTTTAAATTATAAATTCTTTCATAACTTTTCATGATGAAATGAAATATTAGGATTTTCATATTTGTTATGATTAGAAAAACTGCACACAGGCCTTAAAAGGCCGAGGCTACCCCCTGTCGTGTATAATAACTGACAGTTCGCTTCATGCAGCTGTATGACTCAGTATACACACACTGTGCACGGGTGCAAGTTTGACAGGAAACGAGTGAAATTGATGGTGGATATTTAGCATTTAAACAATCCTGGCGGGCCTTGTCTGTTGCCATGGTTACCATTAGATTTCCTCTCCAGGATAGTGTATATAATCTACATTGCAAGAACACTCATCAATTGTATAGCTGTAGTGCTGTCACTCATAATATAATTGATTTTTTTTTCTACAAGTTAAATCAGACTCTACAGGTTTTTGAACAATACAGATGACAAAATATCAAATTCATCAAAAAGTTTGTAAAATCTACATCTGATATATTTTTGTCTTTCAATATCACTAAATTTTATCAGCGTTCTTTTATAATGTTTTTGCAGTCAACTGAACAACTTTTTTTAGAGAGAATTTTTTTTTTGATTTATCAAATTTGTGAAAAGAAATTAAACAAACAATTCTAATGGCAAAAAAAATGCACAAAATGCAGAACATACATGTCCATGTAATGAACAGTACATCAAGAGGCAGTACTTATTGTTCATGGATTTACTAGATGTTTTAATTTAAGATTTTCACTTCGTTTCTGGTCCTCATAAATAATACACAGCTTTTTTCAACAACATCATCCATAAATTTTTGAGCACTTCGGTTCCAGACGTTAATTCTTATCACTTCATGACTCCATTATAGAGCTGACAAGATCATCTTTTAATGTCACATGAGCCTCTGAGATAGATTCATTATTTGGCACGATATCACCATGGACCTACGAAGCATGGACCACCGATGATCTATATTCCATTGAATTTGAGGATCGACGGATAGATTTTAAATTCATGCTTGAAAGTAGAAAGAATAGATGGTTTTAATCATGTACATACCAATTATTTCTGCTAGATCTTGGCTCAAGGCTCACTGTTGCCAAAACAAATTTTTAGAATAATGCCAGATGGGGTTCTAAAATTGTTCAAAATTTGGAAGTACGTGTATTATGCCAAATTATGAACAGACAAGTATCTGGGATTAGTATTGAAATAGTGTTCAAATTGTTTTACAAGCAAAACATACTGTAGCTTATATTACATTCCACTGGCAAGCTAACAATAAAAAAAGGTCTTGTACCTTAGTACAGTCATTTATCCAGTGAGCTAAAAAGTTTAAAACAAAAAAAAAAGATCCTCACGTCCAGTTTATTTGCCACCTTTTTGCAAATGGGAGCTTGGAAAATGGGTCTTCATACAGAACAGCAGTTTCTGTACATCATCATTATTTTACCTTTACAAGATTGTGGGGGATTCAATTAAATTATGCTATAGATTTTTTCAAATATAAGTATCAGTAAATTATGCCAAGCCTGAATTCCAGATTCCATAAGTCCTGAGTAAAAGTAGTCAGGCGAGAAAGCATAATTATGCCATATCTGGCTTCATGTTCATGTATTGTTTAGCATGAGATCAAGAAGCGTTTTGGCTTTCAAATCTGTCGTCAGATCCCCACTTCAAAGGAAGCCCATGATTTTATAAACCATGTCTTCAAGAAGATAAAGGATATCTTTGACTAAAGGCTTTCCTCCTCCATTTCCATTGTGCCTCTTTCCTCTGCCTAATCTAAGGAAATTTTTATTAACTACAGGAATATTTGATTCAAGTTTTGGCACAATTGTACAGTTTCATATTTGTCTTGGCTTACTGCACTACTGGCTATTATTTAGGTTTTGTTCTTTTAGAGCTTACCAATACCATCCTATAGGTGATATTTAGATTGTAAGATGTTGATCAGAAACTTCACCAAGGAAGTGGTACACTGTACCTACAATACTTGGGAAAGTGTGTTAATATTTTTAAGCAATTATACAATATATAGGCAATCGTTCCTCTCTTTATATTCCAAAAGAAAAGATTACACGCAGTTGACTTTATTTTGTGTGCCCTTCTCCAACTACCAGCTGATACAAAACTTTATGAACAACAAAGCAAAATTATAGTTTCTGCATGCAAGATTCAAATGTACTGAATACAGACCTATCAGATGATTTTTGTTTTACAGTATATGAAAGTCATGCTTGTTATAGTGTGAAACTTCGTGCAAAGAAGTTTAGTAACAAAAGATGTTTTGACATGACAGAAATGATCAAACTTGTGTGAAATTTATGCAGTATCAGACGATGAGATTGATATGGCAGCTGGACCAGAATTATGATTCTTAGCCAAAACGGTCACCCAGATAAAAACTATGGCCCCCTTTTCAGCTGTGAAAATTTGTTCAAAGTTATTGTCTGGCTTCAAACATCGGGAGTCGATCTTGCTTAATACTTGTACATGTATCAGACAATGGTCAAAATTGTCAACATCAAGCAACGTATGAATGACAGGAAGTGATGTGAGTTGGAAAAGAGAGGAAAAGGGAAGAGTTAGATTAAACAGAGAAATTTAAAAAAAAAGAAAGATGTGGGAGGATAAAAAAAAAAGAAAATAAAGAAAAGAAAAGAAGGGGAAGATGATCAAGAAGAAGAAAAAAAAAGAAGAAGAAGGAGCAGGAGGAGAAGAAGAATATGATGGGAAAGAAGAAAAAGAAGAAGGAGAAAAAGGAAGAAAATGAGTAAAAAGGGGAAAAGAAGGAGTAGATTAAGATCAAAAAGAAGAGAGAGGAAGAAGAAGACGAAGAGGGAGAAAAGAAGGAGATGAAGAAGAAGAAGAAGAAGAAGAAGAAGAAGAAGAAGAAGAAGAAGAAGAAAAAAAAAAGAAGAAGAAGAAGAAGAAGAAGAAGAAGAAGAAGAAGAAGAAGAAGAAGAAGAAGAAGAAGAAAAAGAAGAAGAAGATGAAGAAGAAGAAGAAGAAGAAGAAGAAGAAGAAGAAGAAGAAGAAGAAAAAGAAGAAGAAGAAGAAGAAAAAGAAGGAACAGGAGGAGAATAAGACAGATGGGAAAGAAGAAAAAGAAGAAGAGGAAGAAGGAGAAGATTGATATCACTACTGGTCAAAGAAGGGTCTCCATTCGCCTAATGAAGTAATGGATGAATGATTAATCCTGGTGTCTAATTAGTGGAATTAAGAAGGGAGTGGTTGATAATCTTCTGCAGATTACTAGAAGTGCCACTGCTCTAATTCCNTCAGGAATATTTGATTCAAGTTTTGGCACAATTGTACATTTTCATATTTGTCTTGGCTCACTGCACTACTGTCTATTATTAAGATTCTATTCTTTTAGAGCTCAGCATCCTAGAGGGGATATTTCGATTGTAAGATGTTGATGAGAAACTACAACAATGAGTGGTACCTACAGTACAATACTTGGAAATTTGTGTTGATTATTTCAAGCAATATTAGACAATAGGCAATTATTCCTCTCCTATATCTGAAATATTGCTAAAATATTGGCTTATACAGTACCAGCTAATATTAGAAAACTTTATGAAAAAAAAATGAAAAAAAAACATTTCTGCATGCAAGATTCATATGTACTGAATTCATAACAACAGACCTATCAGACTACTTTAATTTGTTCTACAATATATGACAGTCATGCTTGTTACGGTGTGAAACTTCCCGCAAAGAATTTTTAGTAACAAAACATGTTTTGATATGACAGAAATGATCAAGTTTGTGTAAAATTTATGCAGTATCAGAAGATGAGATTGATAAAGCAGCTGGTCTAGAAATATGATTTGTCCCTTGTCCAAAATAGTCACCCAGATAAAGACTTTGGCCCCTTTTCAGCTGTGAAAATCTGTTCAAAGTTATTGTCTGGCTTTAAACATTGGGAGTTGATATTGCCTGATACATGTACATGCATCAGGCAACGGTCAAAATTGTCAACATCAAGCAAAGTATGAATGACAGGAAGGGGTGTGAGTTGTGGAGAGGGAGTGAGAGGTAGAGAAAAGAGAAAATTTGAAAAATGAGAACGATTTAGGAGGATGAGGAAAAGAAAATTTAAAAAAGGAGAGAAACTATTTGAACAAAAAGGAAAACGAGGAACACCAAGATAAAAATGAAGAATAAAGAAAAAAGTAAATAGGCTGGAGAAGAAGAGCAAGAAGAAAGAGAAGAATAAGAGAGGGAGGAGGAAGAAGACAAAGTTGAAGAAGAAGAAAGAGAACAAAGAAGAAGAAGAGCAAGAGTAGAGGAAAACAAAGAAGAAAAAGATGAAGGAGAAGGAGAAAATTGAAATGGCTACTGGTCAAAGAAGAGTCTCCATTACCATAATGAAGTAATGAATGAATGATTAATCCTGGTGTCTAATTAATGGAATTAAGAAGGGAGTGGTTGATAATCTTCTATGGATTACTAGAAGTGCCACTGCTCTAATTCCCGGTAACAATTGCAATATCCTTTGTTTAATGAGTGTCCAAGGGGTTATGTTCCTAGCAACGTGTTCAAACGCTAACAAATTATACTAGAACTGTGTAGCTACAATGCTATGAAGAGCAAAGGGAGAAAATGACTGAACATACAGATGATGCGAGGTGTGGGGGAAACGTTGGATGTTGTGTAAAGAAATGATGGTCTTCTTTTTATTAACCTACCGGTATACAGATTTACACTTTGTACTAAAATCATTTGGTTTTCACATAACCCAAGCCAATTTAGTCTCTGACTGCAGTATCTGCACATAATGGGACACCAAAGACACAAGTCTGTGCAGGCAGACCAGGCCGTCATTTCAAAACTAAATTAAAGGGGATATTCCCCAGATTGATGTTCAGTCAATGAATGAAGGAAAAATAAGATGATCAAACTAAATTTGAGCAAAATCCAAGAAGTCGTTCTCAAATTATGATTTTTCAAAGTTTCAATTTACAGTGATGGGAATTCTCAATTGGCATATAATTTGTGATGGCATCATGGAGAAATTCTCCCCATTCACTTTAGATATGAAATTATACATTTACCTCTTTTTTATGCCTCTGCCACCATAAGGTCATGCTGGTGGTATTATATTGAGTATCGAAATAAATGGACCAACGTCTGAACACAGGGATAGGTCCGTCAATGGTGATCACAGTGAGATGACAGTGCCAAATGACAATGCCAAATTGAATCTTTCCAGTTTCCTCTTGTTATATTTAGTTGTGTTTCATTAAGACTAATTCAGTGCAACTGAAAGTGAAAGATAAGCTATCACTCTTGTATTCTTTTATTTCACTCGTAATGTTGTACCATTCAGTCTACTATACTGTGCAAACTGATAAAAAACATAAAATCACCAGTAACTCAAAATTTAAAATAAGTTAAAAAAAAAAAAAACTCCTCAAGGACTATTTGTTTAACTTCATTATTCAATAACTTTCCTCTATTTTCCCCCTCATTCCTTTTTTTTTTTTTGCAATTTACACATCATACAGCATATCTACAAGGTTCTTTGTTGCATGCTTATCTTCTAAATTTTAATACAGGACACCACATCCTGATAATAATTGTATCATGATCATTTGTGCTCCTTGGGGAGGGGGCTCAAAATTGCAAGTTGTTCGGTCCCTCTGGTTTGTGAATTCCTGGGTGCACTTCCATGACCCGTGCTAAATCCAGATAAATGCCATTTCTATTTCCATTTTGATCAATATTTTAAGCCAAGCAATTTTCATTCCATCACAATACATTTGAAAATTAAAGTATGTTGTGCTTATATAATATGCCCCACTACATTGAATTTCCTGTTTCGACAGGGATGTACATAGCAAATTGATAGAATAAAGTACAAAACACATGATTGTGCATCTGTCGTAACACAAGGGTAGCAGAGTGAAAGAGCTTGGGTTTTGTCATACCTTTCTTCCTCTGGTTTTGTAACATTTACATGTAGTATGATGTTAAATTCACCAATAAATTGATCCAAACAGGAAGCGGATGATACTGCCATGTCAGTACTCAGGAAAAATGTATGTGTGTGTATGTTCCCCAAAGTTCAATCCATAGGGCAAAACAATGAAAAAGCACTATAAATGACTTTGTCCCAATTGAATGGCATCTTTAATTTCCTACTTTTCATTTCTTTAAGCGCATAGAGACGCAATGGCAGTGATATGCGCATAAGAAACGTGTTATTATTATTATTATTAAAGTTTATTTTGTGAATGGATCTTACTCCTGGTTACATGATGTTTATTCCAATTTAACCCTTCAGGTATCATTTTTCAAAATTATGTGCATTTAGAAAGCCAACGATCTATAGTTAATTGATAGAATAAAGTACAAAACACGTGACTGTGCATCTGTTGTAACACATGGGTAGCAGAGTGAATAAGAGTCAGTTTTGTCGCACCTTTCCCCTTCAGGTTTTTGTAACATTTAGTAATGTTGTTAAATCCACCAATAAATTGATATGTCCAAACAGGAAGTGGGTGATACAGCTATGTCAGAAGTACTCAGGAAAAACAGTATGTGTCTGTATGTTCCACGAAGTTCAATCTATGTGGCAACAATGAAAAGTTTGTCATGGATTATATCTCGCCCATGGTTTTGTGCTGTTTATTCCCAATCAGCCCTTCAAGTAACATTTTTTTTAATGATGACACAGCTCATTAAGAAAGGTAGTAAAATGATAAAATAATGAAACACATGACTTTATCTGTTGCAACGCAAGGGTAGCAGAGTGATAAGGCTTCAGTTTTGTCGCATCTTTCCACTCTGCTTTTGTAAGATTTAGTCATTTTAAATCCATATAACTGATAGAAAGTGCATGATACTGCTATGTCACTACTCAAAAGTGGTATAATTCATTCCCGCAAGTTCATTTTTATTGACAAAAGCAATCAATATTGATATTGGGCAATTCTGAATATTGTCAATTTTTTAATGAATTTGATTCCAGTTTTCCTCCCTATTTTATTCACCTGAGAATCATTTAAGCATGCGCAATACATCAGCGTGAACAAAAAAGAGATATATGAACAATAAAATTTATATATTGTTTTAATTCTTCCATTTTATTGACATTTCTCGAATTGATATATTCGTTTTCATGGGGGGAGGAGGGGCTTATTACGGGTGCGTTTTATTTTTATACATTGTAGAGGACCATGGCCCTCTTCTTTTTCTCTCTTTACAATACCCAGGTGATTTTGCACGTATGAAATATGTACCACTGATGTATAATTATCAGATGAGGAATCATTCAGTAATAATAGGCAGGCTTTATACTAATAGATGCAAACTTTATGCGTTTTTTTGCACACAAAGGTTGTTCTTGACGACCTGAAAGCTTGCCAGAGGTTTGCCTGACATAGCAACAAGTATTGCAAACTGGATTCCAAGTATAGTATTGTAATGTACCTCGATTGTAACTATTCCAGTCTAAGGAATACCACGTCGGCAAGGAACTGGCTTAAATTTGAATACATTTGCAAATAGGCCTATAGATTCAGAAAGGGCAGTGGACAACATGTGGAAAACATGTGATATGCTTTGATAGCATAGCACATGTTAGCACGGAGCAATGTCACAGTATCATGATACACTCAGTATGAACAAGCATCAACCAATTAACATTGTGCACTTTAAACTCCCTAAAGCAAACACCTCTTGAAAAAGTGCCAACTTGCGACTTATTTTTATAACATTGTGTCATCCCTAATCCTGACTTGTCGGGGACAGGATAATTACGTATAAGAGTTAAGCCGCATCTTGGCAGCATGATGATTTTTTAGGCGTTTATATGTGTCATGTGGTACAGTTTTTGAGTCTTTATCAAAGCAGGCTAAGAAAATACCTAATTTTTCAGCTGTTCTATTAGTATTATGCTGTCTTTTTGTAGTGATGAGACAAATGTCTGCATTCTAAAAGAAAAAAGTAAAATATTTGAACTTCAAAGTATTTTTCCCCAATTGTTCTCCATGCCTCTATCTTTGGCCCACAAGTTATGAATATTTTATTCACTATCCCAGAATGTTTCAGTTATAATAAGGCCTACTGCTTTACTTACGTGTTAAACAGATTCCCAGCTTTCCATCAACTTTGAAAGAATTTTGTCTATTCTGCATTCTTCTCCTCGAATTTTTTCAATTTCTTTCATTTTCTTTTTATTTCTTCCCTCCATCACTTTTGCCATCTTAAATGTTGGCACTAAGATCAATCCAATACATTTTTTAGTCTCCAAATCTTAATTTTGATAATATGTGCTACATTACATACATGTATTGTGTAATTTCATTCATTCATTTTGTTTTGCCATATATAGGAGATTACCATCTATACATTCAATAAATCTTCATTTTGAATAAATTTATTTTCTACAATATTTCACGTACAGTTGAAGAGCTAAAGGTTGAGCTGGAGAAGCAGCTTTCAGAGTCCGAGGTGAGAGGCGACCAGGAGAAACAGAAACTTGCCCAAGAGCTCTCCAGAGGGAAACAGGCTGTCATCGATCTCATGAAGGTATTTATACAATAACATGTCCTAATTACCCGTATTTTAAGGGGTGTCGCTTCAAAGTTGCAATTATTGGCAAGTTGTTATCAATTGGCACATGTCAATTAAGACCATTGCTTTGTGAATGTATTTTTAATTTGCAGACAGTGCATGTATGAAAATGGGAATTTCAATTGCAAGTGATTTGCAGTTGATTTGCAATCAATTGCAACTTTCTAGCAACACTCCGTAAGACATCTGCCTGCTCGACAACCCCTCTTGATGATTTTCCTTGAGAAAAGGCATGCTTGAACAGTTGTGCATGCAAGTACTGGATTGAGAAACATCTCTCACAGTCTGATGCCTGAGGAGACCAGGAGAAGCATAAACTTCTCCAGGAGCTAAAGGAGCCCTTCAGGGAGAAAACAAGCTATCGTTTGCATTATGAAGGTAATTGGCATTATGAAGGTACATGTAAAAATTTTCCATTACATCATAACAAAAACATCAACTTTCTGCCCCTGATGGGAAATTCTTTACTTTGAATCTCTAAACTTGAACCAAATCTCCCTCTATTATTCTTGAGTTGGAGATGCCTGGTGTAATATTCTTTGTTCAAAGGGTGTCGAGTAAATTTTGCTTGTTTACTAATTCTCCTGAAGATGGAGAGAACATTGCCATTGAAACATTTACTCTTGAAGATGATTAGAACATGCTCATCGAAACATTGAGTGTGGGTATGTCCTTTGCAGGACCGTTCACATTTCCAAGAAAGATGACTCATTGAAAGCCTTCTACTCGAGATTTGCTTTGTTTTAATATTATTATAACTTTTTGTTCGTGAGGATCTATCATAAAAACTGTTTAGTGTTATTTTTAGCTGCCTGTACGTGCATGGAGATTAAGAAAGATTTTGCAACTGACAGCAATCTGAAACAACATTATTGCAACCCTGTCATAATTTCTTTGGAAATTTGTACCTGTAGGTGCCACTTGCATATACAGCATGCTTGCATGTTGCCTTGAGTTTAAGAAATAGGATTTTCCTTAGCATGACATTTCAGAATTCTTAGGAACCAATATGAAGGGCAGTGTCTATCAGCAGTGTCATGTTGACACTGATAAGAATCTTTTGCCACGTGAGTAGATTTTGAGGTGAAAAGTTGAGGATACATGCTGTAAGATGCACGTTCTAAATCAAGCTTGATTTTTTTTCTATATTTGATTAAAAAATTTCCGAGTACATCAGAGGAAAGAAAATGTTTTAAAGTGTTTTTTTTTTCCTTCAGAGAACATCAATCTATTAATCCAAGAATTTCCTCCACTTTCCCTGCATGTGTTAACGTATACTTCTGAAATCATCAAAGTATGTGATTTTGCAAAAACTGGAAAGGGACACAAATGAAATACATGAAGAGAGAGATCAAAGAAGGGGGAATCGGGGGAATTGAAATCCAGCATTTTAAACCTATGGTTTGTGTGCGCTTGTTAATAGTGGTCTCCATGTAGCATCCCTTTTTCATTGTTTTTCTTTCAAAACAAGGGATTTGACCCTTCATAAATCAAAATCTATCATTAGCCATGTAATTTTCTGTACAACAAGGTGAGACAAATTCACAGTATCGTAAATGTGAGCTATAAAACTCAAAACCCCATGTAAGATATTGCAGTGTCATGGATAGCCCTTGTGGATCAATGTTTGTGTTCATAAGACACCTTTGATATATTTATGAGCGATGAGTCTTCTTCGCGCTTGCCTTGTAAGATAGTGATCTTGGATATATTGATATTTCCCATAAGAAGTGACTGCTTCGATGACATAGCAATTAGATAATTTGATGAAAGCGGGACATCAAGGTTGACTTTTGAATGCGTTAAAATGCTCAGTACATTGTATGTGCACTGTGCAGTAGCTCTGTTCATGATAAATGACAAATTTTTCGCATTACTGTTCACCAGCTTTTTTTTATTTATTCAATTAGCAATTCTTGAGAGAGAGAGAAATTTCTAGCAAAATGCTTCTATTAGACTTATGTAAATGTAGAGCCAAACATGCAAAATTTCAGAAGTAAAGCTTAGTATCCTTTGTAGCTCAATTTTCTGTGCAGATATCCGACCATGGATATCAAGTTGAAATACATTTAAGGGCCCTGTGGCCAGGGGGCAGAGGGATCGGGGAGGGGCCATGCATTAAAAGGAAGGTAGCAAAAAGGCATTCTTTCCTGTTTTGTGAACTAGGACAATAAGGGTTTTTTTCATGACCAAATAAGGATTTTTGCAGTGATAAATCCTAAACCACTAGATTCTGACTGTGTACTTTACTACACAGCAATACCTCAGAAAAGTACAAATGTCGCCCCTTGCAAAGTACTCACCCCAGTTCAATCGTGCATTATCAAAAGAAAAAATAAATGACCCAGTATTGGAAACAAATGAATGTTTCCTTGATATAAAAAAAACTAAATAATTTCTGGTGTTATGCATCCAGGTCTTATCATTAAAATCTCAGTGACTCAGGAGGAACGGAATAACATGGAAATGATAAATGATAGCTTAAGCCCCGGTCACATAGGACCCCGGAAGCAACACGATTCACCCCGACTCTTCACAGTTAACTGCCTCAGAACAACGAGTCGGGATGAATCGTGTTGCTTCCGGGGTCCTATGTGACCAGGGCTTTATTGGCATCTCCGGAAATATCAAATGTTATCCCACCAATCCCTGTCCCTAACTGATAAATATCATTGAAGGACAAAGGATCTCACTTCTCAGTACTCTGTGTAAAAGTTTTCATAATGCTGGGCTTTTATGTTTTTTAAGGGAAAGATGATTTATCAGGAAATATTTTTTAGTTTTCACATTTGATTAGCAGTTTTAGACATTTCAAAAACATTTCCAACACTTTACTATACAGTTCTTTGTAAAAAGGAAGCTAAACAAACCATCTTTTGTGTAGCAATCATGCTAAAATGTATAGCAAATTGCGATGCGATACCAGGTAAATTATTCCGTTTCTTTTGCATATAACTATACCTACAATTCTACTTGTTCATTTATTTTGAATTTACAATGTAGTTGCATGCAACTTTGCAAGAAGAAGAAGAAGAAGAAGAAAAAGAAGAAGAAGAAGTTCTCAAATCCTACTCTTTTTATGAAAATGTACCCTGTCCTGTTTTCCCTTTACCAAAATTGTTCTTCTAGGTCACTAAAATCAATTCTTTATCCTGTAATAACATCAAACAATAGTAATATTGATATTTTGAAAATGAGGAATAGTGAGTCATATAGTTTGTTTTCTCATTTCTCTATCATCTACTTACAGTGAGAAAAGTGGATGAGATTAGATTGGGTTAACATGGTAACGTTTTTTTTTGCTCAGGCAAGTGGATGGGGTCTGGTGATTCAGACATCTGGGGATTTATGCCTGCATGTATAAAGAAGCAGAGTTGGCTGATATTGAGAAAGTAAAGGATTTTATTTAATAATGCTGAAGTCTCTGTCTTGTCTACAGCATTGTCTATCAGACTAGACAATATGGGCCATAGTAGAGTACTATGTATCTCTCTGTCTACCTATATTTCTCTTTCTATCTATCTTCTTTTATTTGTCTGCATGTATCTATCTTCTTTTATTCACACTCTCTCCTCCTTGCATTAATGTTATAAGTTTGTTGCTACATTTATTTACCTTTATAGCCCAGTAGATGTTTGAATCACCATGAATGTAAAAATAGAAACAAAAAGATGAAAATAAGTTTTTCTTGACTTGGAAACCTTTCCAGTCAGCTTTCTCCAGACTGATGTGTCATGCAGAGTCTATGAATCAACATCAAAACAGACTTGATCCAAGCCCCTCTCGCCCTCCCTATCTATCTCCTTCTTTCCCTGCCTATCTACCTTCCTCCCTCCTTATCCCCCTCCCACTCTCCCTATCTCCTTCCCTCTGTCCATCCCTATCTATTATTGACAATTTCAATGAATGGTGAATGGAAAAGTTGAAAGAAGAGAAGGGACATGGAATAGAAGGAAAGCCTAAAAATAGGAGGAAAACCAATGGTACATTGGGATATAGTTTGGGTTTAGAGAATGTTTCACAGCTGCTCTGTCCCCCACCCATTCCAAACAAAATGTTCCTGACTACATGTACATGAAGAATATTATCAGATGGAGACAGGAAGAGTGTGGGATGAGATTTGGGTGGGGTTCTGATGTCATGTTAGGAGGGATGGCTAGAGTATGTGTATGGATCATGCAAGCATAGATTTTAGGACAGCCCCTCCCACACAGAACTTCCTGAATCATGATCAAGTTATCCCTGAGGTGGGTCATATTTTTAGATGGCTAAAATGGGATGAAATGACTTATAGAACTTTTACTAAAATCACAGTATGATAACATGTACATTGATATTTTCATACAATTGATTAAGTTTTTTTTAATAACACAGATAATGATATGGATTAATTTACCATGCATATTTTGTTTTAATGCTATGAAAATATGAATCAAGTGTCTGTCTCACAATTGCATCTTGAACTTGTAGGTTATCATACAGAAACTGTACACTTCCAGTATTTGAACTTTAATGTTGTCAAACTCTGTAAAAGCGCAACTTCATATTTGAAGGAAAGTTTGTATCTCGGAATCACTTTGCAGATTGATCTAGAAAATTTTGTGAGTCACTCCAGCAAGTCACACATCTTTAGATTTTAATCATGATTTGGTCAGAGGCAAGAAAGGGGATGGAGAATCTGGAAAATATAATTTAGACTTTGCAGGGGCTAGACCAAAATATGGTGTACAAAATACCCATAGATGTACATATATTTTATGCTAAAACACAGCCATGATCTTTATATCCACGCCATATTCATGCCTCCTCCAGTGTTTTATGGAACTTGCTCCAAAATTATCCAAGAAATACCATAATTGTTGTTTATATTGTCAAGTTTCTCTCGAATGATTAAATTGTTTATTCTACAGTGTATACATGTACTTGAAGTCTCTTAAAGGCCCCAGCACACCAAACACGGCACGGCGTAACGGCACGGATTTTACGCGCTATCTTGGTTGTTATTGGCCAACGCGCTTCTCCGCGCAAAGGATCTTCAACAATTGGCCAATCACAGGGGAGACATCGCACAAATACGTGCCGTGATGCCGTGCCGTGTTTGGTGTGCGCGGGCCTTAACTCTCTGGTAATGCAGACTGGGTTATTGAATCTCGAGTTTAATTTACAAATAGGGATAGTCAATCCAAAAACCAAGAAGTGGCAGAAAAATATGGACTGTGAAGGGTAGCCCAAAGGTGTTCTGAATGATACATTCAGTACAGCAATCCGAATTCTTTCCCGCCTGCTATCCCTATATAAAATTAACATCAGAAGAGTAGATATCTTTTGTTTTAGTAATCCCATTTCTATCATTTTTTTTGTGGTGATAATAGATATGAAAAGAATTACATTGTATGAGGTCAAAAAAATCATATTTTTGCAGACAATCTTTTGACAGACCTCCTAATCATCAAAGTTCAGTATCATTACTCTGTCATACCTGTAGGCCGAGACACGCATAGCGTAGTACGATGAGAATTGGAGAGCCGGAGATTTTAATTAAGAAGTGGACGAACAGGACAAAAGGGTGTCAACCCAACCCATCGGACAGTTAGGCACAGCTGGTCTAATTTGGCCTTTCCTGACGCCCTTTGTAACTACATGTGTACTCTTTAGTAAATTGTGTACTCCACATCCATGGCCCTGTAATTTTTATATTTCATCTTCATTCTAATAGCCCCAGGTTCGTAGCCAGGGGGCAGACCCTTCCCCCATTTTTTTTGTTATTTTTGCTTGTCAGCAGCCCACTTGATCCATTTTTAATTTTTGTTTTGCTTGTTATGCACTCTATAGGACGTTGTGTACTCGCCAGTCAAGTGCAATCCTGGCTATGTGCACCAGGTTCTTATAAATGATGAGGGGGTTCTTTTTTACTTGCTTCTCTTTCATTTGATGGTTTTCGCTTTCAGCTTTCTGCTCTCAGTTTATAGATGTCTACCATGGGCTTAACTGTTCATTGTACCCAATTGCAGCTCATGTGTGCAAACTCTGCAATAATGCTTTAGCCTTGCTCCCACCACCATCAAATCATTCAGGGGGAATTATTACTGTGCGGTACCCATTCATTTCACCTGGGTCGAGTGCAGCACAATGTGGATGAATATCTTGCTGAAGGCAAATTATTCTAATGCTAGGGTACAAACCTAAGAAACCTCTGATAGAAAGATGCAAATTTAAACACCTTTTCCATGAATTTGTTAGTGCTTGTATGATGTTTCATTGATATTGTGCATTTTGTAGACCTACTAAAGTAGCAAATTGCATTTGATAGTTGCAATTTTTGGCTCTTAGTCGTTGCTGAACACCCATTGAGTCAAGAGAGGGTTTGAATACAATAGAAAGCAAATACTGAAAGTGGTGCTAAAATCAATACCTTCATTCATCTGTTATTATCCTACTATGTGCCCATCACACTCAACTTCTCTGCATTCAATTTGTGTGTTGAGAATCTGTTCCTTTCAGATATGATTTTCACAGGAAACTTGTGAAGGTCGCCTGTCCCGAAGGAGACAAGTACAAGCCATGATGACTGCTACTATGCAAGTACTGTATCAAGTTCAACGTTGCATATATTTTAAGGAGATCAACCCATTTCTAGTTATTTGATGGTGCAATGTCTAGGATTCCCCCCTGTTAGACAATTTACGTTGGACGAAACCCTCTTTTTTTTGGCCCAGAGGATACACGTAACTATTCTGGGTTGTGCTTCTTAAAGCTGTTCATATTTGTACACACAATTTATGAAGGTAATATGACCATATCATTAAGATGGTTAAATGCTATAACCAAAACTACATTTTTGCTTCTAAAAGAGAAAAATGGTTTAATTGATCAAGTCACTCACTGATCACAAGCTTGGACAAAGGCGTGAGTCACGTGCTGCGGGGAGCTCGAGTCGAGAAGTCGTGCTCAAGCAGACTCGTAATTTGACATTTGCGAACAAGTGTGTAGTGATTTGTTCCAAATTGGCACAGCCTAGTCTCAAGCATGGTGCTGAGATGTTGTGGTTGTACACCCCTAAGGTCTTGACGTGCTCCTTTTAGGTCTGGTAGTCGTTTGCCGACTTCCTTCGAAGGTCTCAAAGCAATATGACGCGAATGCTTGAGACGTGATCTACACTCATACATTTACATGTATGGGTAGATCGAGACATGTACTAATTTATTTGGAGCTGTAACTGTAATAGAGAGTCCTTATGTTCCTAATCCGGTTTTATCCGCTTTGAACTAGGCTAGCTGAATTTATGTCATATTTGATGCAATTTTCCCTTCCCTTCATCAACTTATAGTTCGTACAGTAGGTCAGAGTGTCCCCCATCCTTTATATTATTCCTTTTCTCAACTTTCTTCACTGTTTCACATGTTTTATCTTTCACCGTCAATTACCTTTCAGAATAATCTCTTTCATTTCAACAAGGTTTTTAGATAAATGTATACACCCAAATGTATTCGATATTCACAGAATTGTTGCAAAATTTGTGATGAAATATCAGAATATGTTATGACAAGAATAGTTACAGGTTTAAATAAAATTAGGAAATGTGCTTTTTTGCGGCAATAATATTTTCCTATCTAAGCTCCATTATAGTCATTGCATTTGAAAACACTTTTGCATCAATAGTTGCTGTAGATTTTCCCCATCTAAGTGGTTGCAAATATGCAATTGATGGCAAGTGGCAGTTCATTGGCACGTGCCAAATTGTCAAAATGTTGGTTTCATGCGCACCTTGTCGGAAGCACACACCATTTGGGTTTCAATTGAAAATTTCTTGCCTTATCCCACCATAGATACGTACTAATTGACATTGCATTCCCGAAATTCTGAGGAAAAGATCACAAACATACTATTCTGGAAGGAATCGAACCCACAATCTCCTGATGACTTGACATGTGTCTTTATAATTACCACTAGACCACCAAGAACTGGTGGCAATCATGGCAACTTTCTGGTAACAAAACCTATAAAGTCTGAATGTACAAATTATTTTAGTACATTTGATGGATTACTTCAAACCATTTTCATTTCAACCCATATTAATTCGCTCTTTTGTGATCATTTTTGAAGAAGAAGATTATCATCTGTCGACTGATTGAAGTTAAAGAGATAATGTCATTAAATCTGACAAAGATTCAACAATGCTCATTAATTGACACACCTGTCAATGACGTAAGTTGTGGCTAACTTTCTACAAGGTAAGTTTATGATTTCTAGTGAGTCTCCAAATCATTCTTCATTGTGAGTCTCCAATTCATTGTGGCTAACTTTCTGCAAGGGTATGTTTAGGATTTGTAGTTAGCCTCCAATCATTCTCACAAAATATAGTCTGTATAATGACAGAAAAAAGTAGCAAATAAAGCTCAGAGAATCGGCTCATTTCTGCTCATCAGCAGATGGTACATGTACATGATCTTTCCTGTATTGTATAATGTGGCTGCATTTGGAAGTTATCCTGCAATTTAAATTTGTTATACATTTTTAAACAGTTTATCAGCAGCTTTTGTAAAATTACATCTGTACAAAATCTGACTGAATATGTTTTCTTGTTCATTATGAACTTAATGAGGTAGAATACTTCAAACGATTTTCAAAGTGATGGATATTTATTCACTCAAACTTAATTTTGAAGAAGCAGAAGGTGGATAAAACTTCAGTCTGCAAAGAGAGTGACGTTAACGAGATAATGTCATTATATCTGACAAAGATCCAACAATGCTCATTAATAGCCACACCTGTCAATGATGCAAGTTGTGGCTAACTTTCTGCAAGATCTGGTTAGGATCTCCAGTGAGTCAACAATTAAAGATGCTAATTGTCAGTGATGTACGTCATGCACTTTGAGATTGAAACATAAAGAAACTGAACAAAGTAAACAGCTACATGTAGCTCCATATTCAAGCTTTCTCAGTTGCTCTAGCAGACCAAAGAATGGAAACTTTCCTGTCTTTCAGCAAACATGTTTGACATCTGTTGTACATTTCTTTTCAGAATAACCAGGAAGCAAATTTCTTTTGTGTTTGAGACCCATTGCAAGGGTCTGAATGGGAAGTCTGTACTTTTTTCCAAATTCTTTGTCTTTGAATTTCACAGTGGCTGTCACTGAAGTAATGCTGGGTGTACCTTGCTTTGACAGTTAATAAATCACTGTGAAATCAAAGAACAAAGAACTTAAACTTCATGCACCATTCCAGTGCTTACAGTGGCTCAAGCACACAAATTAAATTTTCTCCCCGGTTATTCTGCAAATAAAAGTAATAATAATGATGATTAATATAGTGCTTATTACAAGGCGTTAATAAGCGCTCTGTTGCATTATTACCCGGCTATAGCATGGCTACCATTTGGCACTCACTGCATTCAAGGAATTTCTTCCTGTTGATACCCGTTCACCTCACCTGGGTTGAGATCAGCAAAATGTGGATAAATTTCTTGCTGAAGGAAATGAATGTCATGAGTTGAATGGCAAGAGTCAGAACCACCACACCCCGCTGCCTCCACAAACAGAGTATCATTCATGCATGTATTGAATATGAATAATTTTCATCAGCCAAATAATGGCAGAAGGGCACAAGCTTCATTCCAGTGGAAATTGCTCCTTTCCGGCTCCAAACAGACAATATGCAGAATTTCTGGGAAACCTCTGACTTTCTTTTGTGTGCTCGAAGCCATTGCTCGGGCTTGAATAGGAAACTGTTAATTTTGTCCATTTTTTCGTCAGAAGATTTCACGGTGATAGCCAGTGACTTCATAGCTTGTCTCCTGTCATGTTGGGTTTACCTTGCTTTGGCAGGTAATAAATGTTACTCATTTTCTGTCCCTGAAAAAAGCTGTCTATAACTAGGAATAGTCTGAGAAGCTACTCTTATGACTTGAGCATAATTCACCATCTCAGCAAGAAATGTTTTTACCAGCAAATGCACCTCCATGATGTCCCAATGTTAATTTAATTGGGAATATCAGGGAATCGTAAATAGCAATTTCAAATCGTAATTAGGATTGAGACACTGAATTTAACTGAAGGATCTTGCGTTTTGAGACTCATTCCGGCGTTGTTCATAAATGGGGGAGGGTGTTATTGTGTAATGTATATTCATGCTTATATGAATGGGGCCGAGAACATATCCACCCTTTGCATTTAATAGCTACATGTATCTAGGCTTATACTAGTCACCAGTTAGCCAGCCACACTTTGAGTAGGGATGAGGGGGATGATGTGTGGTTTACATTCGAACAAGGCATATTTAGGCTGTCAATCCGGCAAAGAGTGTTTAGAGAACACTTTCACCCTTCACAATCGCCAACCGGAGCAACGAGTCACCAGTCAGCTGACGATAGCTCTCTTGCATGGGGGAGGGGGTCTTTTTGTTGTGAACAAGGCGTATCTCGTCGTCATTCTGGCATTCGCCAACCGGAGCTACGAGTCACCAGTCAGCTGACGACAGTGCTCGCGAGTATGGGAGGGGGATGCAAGCTGTGTGGTTTAGATTTACGCATCACTCCGTCCTAGGGAAGTGAACCATTGTGAGTCGCTTATTACCACTGACAGAACTCGCAGCCAATGAGGGGCTGCTTATGCTATATCATTGGTTAGATAAGGAGGCACTTGGGGGCTCAGTTGGGGATTAATGTCAGATCCTGTGCTGCTAAGTTGTTCGATATCTCGCTGCGTTGACTATCCAGGAACACATTTTCTTGTAGCGCCTTCCTTGCGAGGATCATATCGCCACTGACTCGATATCCTTTAGATGTGGATATCACTCGCAAGCGGAAACTTCATCTGTGTTTAGGATTATCAAAGAATTGCTGTGGAGGTGCTTCAAATTTATTGCTCGCTTGGACTTTGAAGAGATCACTTTGAAAATTGTTATTTATTGTTTACAGAGCTTGAGAGTGCAGCAGTCCTTTGAAATGTGATGGATCTTTGGAATGTGTTCTTTCTTGTAAGTGAGACTGCTTGGGACATTTTCAAGTGTTGAAAGCTTGTAGACTGGATTACCATTATCTATAGCCAAATTTAATTTGGTCAGACCGTAGGCTTCATCGATTCATTTAACTCAAGATTTTAATTTGTTTCAAAACTTTTGTCAAGTCTACAGTGTACATCATATTGTTGGCAATTACTGCAGAGGCTTGTTTCATCTGATTTCATCTCAGAACAAAGAAAATTTTCACAACAAAGGCAGTTCTCCCAAAGTTGGGAAACTGGAATTATAGAGCTAGGATACTTTTGTAACTGTAGGCGGATCATACTCGAAATGTTTCCAGCTTAAATTGTCAGGCTGAGGGCTTAGAGTCAATTCTTCTGAATTCGTTGTAATGCTCCTTAGGAATTAATTGGATTTTCTTGAATCAAAATCTACGAGAATGGATCTGGATTTGGATGCTTTGTGGATTACGAAGGATTCAGGATCATCGGTAGACGGGGTCGATCCGAATCATGTCTCAAACGGAAATAGTTTCATGCAAGATGCGTACAAAGAGGTTAGTAGAGGTTTATGCAGATCTGATAGGGTTTGTTTAGCCTAAGTAGGGAAAGACGAGAAGGACGAGTTGCTTAATTTGATATTTTGGGGTGTACATTTGTATTTCCCTCCTTTTCTTTGAAATTTGTTATGCAGAATGTCTCCCTGTTGAAGTTTGTATTCATGTAGTGGTAAAATGCTGCAATGGTTCTAAGTTTGTTCTTCATGAAGTGTTTTATGTGAAGGCAGAACTTTTGAATTGCCATTCATTTTTCTTAGCTACATGTAAATGCGCATTTAAAAACCAGGTGATGGGGTCCGACATTTTTCTCAATAGTACTGTACATTTTGCCCATTGTGTGTTTATATCAAAGACAGAATTTGAGAGGGACATGGGGTAGAGAGACAAAGAGAGAAAAAAGAAAGCTACATGTAGAGATAAAGAAAGGTAGGAAGAAGGAAAGACAGGTACATGTATTAGGGAAGAACCGAAATGAAAGAAGAATGGAAAGTCTCTAGAGAGAAGGATACGATTGAGATGAATAGAGAAAAATAGATAGAAGCCACAATCAATGACTATACCTGTGTGTTGGCTCAATCATCAGAGAGCTTGCTTCTGAACCTGGAAGTTCGATTCCAGGCCGTGTCATACCAAAAGACAAAAAAGATGGGAATTGCTGCTACCCAGTGTGGCCAGGGAATTCCCTGGTTTGTCATTCAACAAGAAAGCAGGGAATTATGAGAGCAAGGGAGAGCAATATTGAGCTGGGTTTTCCAGTAGCTGCTGGACCCACAATCAATTCAATTCAATTCAATTCAATTCAATTCAGGTTTATTAAAATCATAATCATCAAAGTACAAAATAAAAGTCCGAGGACTAATAACATTTTGTTTACAAGCAAGACATAAAATAATCAAATCAAAATCTTACATAGATGCGCAAAATGAGCTTCAGCTTCGATTTTTATGAAATTTTGAGTTTATCAAAAATTCATAATTGTTTATCTTTACAGGAAGAACTTGAGAAATTTCAAAGTAAGATGAAAAGTGAATGTAGAAACTCTCGCATCTCGGATTAAGGCTTCAGCAGCACGGTCCAGCAAGATAATTCTTCTTACGAACCATGCACCCCTCACATGACCCAGCAGCAATTAAGGTGCCCTAAGAAACAGGAAGGGTCCCCACCCTTTTCTTAATGTTCTTCTAAGATAGAGGATTAATATTCAGGTCTACTGATCATACCCTCTGTTCAAAGGCCCAATTTACACTGCCAAATTCTTCTGCTCGAGGCCAGCCAAGATTTTGGTATTCAGTACCCCAATATTGTGTTCTTAATAAAATAGGCAAGTCTTCATGTCTTCAGGAATGTCCTTTCTTCAGGAAAGCCAATGTCCCTCAGTAACAGGAAAGGTCACCACCCTTTTCCTGAGATAGAGGATTAATTAACAGGCCAACTGATCGTACAGTACCTTGTGTCAAAAGGCCCAATTTACACTTGTCTGCTAAATTACTTTTGGGTTAGCTTGAGGTTGGCTGAGATTGTGATACTCTTGTACCCCAATTTTGTGTTTTTACTAAAATAGGCAGGTCTTCAGGAATGTCCCTTTCCTCAGGAAAACCAATGTCCCTAAGAAACAGGAAGGGTCCTCACCCTTTTCTTAATGTTCTTGTAAGATAGAGGATTAATAAACAGGCCTACGGATCATACCCTCTGTTCAAAGGCCCAAATTACACTGCTTATTACTTTTGGGTCACCTCGAGGCAAGCTGAGATTGTATTGGTTATCTTAATTTTCTTTGTTCTTTAAATAGGCAGGTCTCCCGATCTTCAGGAATGTCCCTTTCTTCAGGAAAGCCAAATATAACAAACAGGGAGGATCCCCACCCTTTTCTTAATATTATTCTATGAAAGATAGATGATTAATAGATAGACCAACTGATCATTACCTTCTGTTCAAAGGCCCATTTAACACTGCCTAACTCTCTTGCGTCAGCTCGAGGCCAGGTGAGATTGTACTTGGTACCCCGATTTTGCGTTCTACTAAAATTATGCGGTTCTTCAGGAGTGTCCTTTTCTTCAGGAAAGCCAATGTCCGTAAAAAGCAGGAATGGCTCCCACCCTTTTCCTAATGTTCTTCTGATAAAGAGGATTGATTGACAGGCCAACTGATCATAGTCATGTACATTGTACCCTCTGTTCAAAGACCCAATTTACACTGCCTAACTTGGGTCAGCTTGAAGCTCAAGGCCGGCCGAGATTGTGGTACTTGGTACCCCAATTTTGTGTTTGTACTACAGTAAAATAGACAGGTCTACATGGTATTAGTGCGAAAATTACTACAAAAATGGTAATCTTGTGGAATCATCTTTATACAGGTACATGATAAAGCAGGCAATGGGGAGGGGTGATGTTAATAAACTGGGAGGGCTGGAGTTGTAATACACAAGTCATGTATGTTTTTGGAAATAAACGTGCATATATTTAAATCACCTGGCACATTAGAAGATCCTGTGAAAATAGAAAAGATTCAAGTAGCTTGTTAATGAATAGGCACCCTTTTGAACTTTTCAGGCTATTAAAAGAAAACCATTGGTTGTATGACGTACTGTACATGTATCAGCCAACTACACCGAAGCGATAGACAGTTTTGACTGTTTGACGAATTTAGACACAGCACTTCACTATCATGAGATTGCTCAAACTCAAAATTCTATCCTTACAGAATCCTGTTCGAACAAGGGTAAATTTGACTTTCAGATTTTCAAGATTCAGCAGCTAGAATCATATACTGACAAAAGCTCTGTGGATCCACTGTTTTACAATCTAAATGGAATTGCATAGTTTACTGTTTGGAAAATAATCCAAATGTGGGATAGAATTTTAAATCTTGAGCTTCAGCTGGAGAAATAGCGTGCTTATTTCTTGTGAATAACATTCAATGAATAATGTTTTCAAAAAGTCATTTTGGTCAAGTAAATTTGCTGAATAAAAACTAGCACGCTAATTCCAAAGGTCAGAATAATGTGAATGCCTCCAGTATGTAGGTTTGAATTTGCATTTGTGTTAACATTAGCATGAAATAGCGCACTCTTCGGAAAATAATCTGAAGAGAGTGTAAAATTATAAATCTTGAGATTCAGTCAGGAAAATTACATTCTTATTGCTTGTGAATTAATTATGGTTAAAAGATGATTTACGTCAAGTGAATTTGCTGTCTGATCAAAAGTAAAACGCTAATTCCCAAACTTGAGATAATGTGAATGCCGCCAGTATAGGTGTGAATTGATAGCCTATTACATGTTAATAGAATGTTTCCTGTTTCGAGGACAATGTAGGGTAATTGACATGTGGCGCGTGTCAGTTTTTAGACGTTGCGCTATCTTTGTGTATGCCCTATGGACGGTTAGCTATTAATTGTTCAAGGGTAAAGTAATTAAATGAGGCTGAAAGAGAATAGAAATGCTTTGTGAATGATGTCTCAAATGTAAGTTCAATTTGCACAAAAGACTAAATGATTCATATCCCATTTTCTGCATAGGGGAACAATCAAGTTCATGTCTTGATGTGTAACTGACTCCTAGTGCGACTTAAATATTGCATCGATTGATTGAATTATCATTTCTACCATTCATTTTATATGCAATTCAACAATTCATGTATAGAATTTGAACATAGCTTAAATTTGACCTGAAATTACCATATAAAAATCTACAAACGTAGCTGGATTAACTATTTTTTGTTATTTCGTACCATCTTTATTGGCTTTCCTCCCCCCCCCCCCCCTGACTCATGCCTAACCTCTTCTATATTTCTGTACATTGTATCACTTTGTACAATGCAGAACCCCATTCTTTTTTTCCTTGCCTATCCTATATCCATCTTTCCATATAGATCTTCATTTTTTTTAACCTTGCTCCCTCTATCTATAATGTTCTTGAGGTATATTCTCACAATTTGTTGTCAAGCATTGGTCACCCACTTTGTTTCTTGGCCAAGTGGTTGTAGACTTGCATCTGAGATTTGAATCTATGACCTTCGGGTTGAAAGGCCATAATCAGAACCACTACACCACCAAACTTTTTTTCTTACCTTGCCCCTTATATCATATAATCTTATCGAAGTATATTGTTTTCTCACTATTTGTTGTCAAGCATTAGTCACCTACTTTGTTTCTTCGCCAAATGGTTGTAGACTTGCATCTGGGATACCTTTGGGTTGAAATACATGTAGGAGAGTCAGAACCACTACACCACCAATTATTTTTTTTCCTTGCCTCCTCTATATATAATCTTATCAAAGTATATTGTTTTCTCACTATTTTTTGTCAATCATTCGTCGCCCACTTTGTTTCTTGAGCAAGTGGTTGTAGACTTGCATCTGGGATTTGAAACTATGACCCTCGTTTTGAAAGACAAGAGTCAGAACCACTACACCACAATGCCTCCACGACGTAATATAATATAATCGCCTTGAGCACATTTAAGAAAGGAGTTATTAAATTTCTTTGATTTTATTCTTATTTCTTCCTGTCTTTAGAAAGAGAAAGATGACTTGAAGGAAGACATGTTGAAGGAGAAAGAAGCAGCCATCCAAGAAAGAGACAAGCATTGGGAGGTTGTCATGGAAACCAAGCAGAAAGA
>BQKZ01002766.1:37684-55535 GCA_036244855.1 Temnopleurus reevesii | reverse complement strand
GAATTGAAACGTGGGGAAAGGAACCCACTGAAAATTGTTTTGCTTAAAGTGTACATGTAGTTACATGATTTAAAATGAAAGAGTAACTCAGAGAAAACTGACAAACATCGACAGATTTGATTTCCTCGGGCTCAATGTCTTTTATTTTGTTTATGTTCAAGTGAAACATGATCAACTTAATAATTTGTATGTACTCATTAATAACCATGCCTAATGCATACACACAAGGATGCGTTATAAATTCAGTTGACCAAATTTTACCTGACAAACGCTGGTTGAAGTCAAATCTCTCCCTATGTTGGTAATATTCCTGAGTGACTAGTTCATTCTAATTATGCTCAATATATAAATGTTCTCCAAATTATCGGTAAAGTTTGAATCTATATACATATAATGTAAAATCAGTAGGACTGCGGAAGCTGGTTGTAGGAAGGAGACGTGGGCTGAAGACCAGCATCCCTAATTTATCAGTAAATACGTGAAAAATGATATGTAATGAAATTATTTTTCAAAATTTTCCTCCAATTTTCGGTACGTTCGTGGTTCTCTATTAAATAAAGACATGAAAGAGGACAGCAGGCTTGTATTAAGGATTTGATGATGAAGGTCACTCTATTCAATATCGTTGTCAGTAGGCGTACGTCAAAAAAACCTATCAGAGCATTTTTCAACGTGTGTCCAACTAAAGACATACTCACACCTTTGCGTTTTTATCCTGCGTCGGCTCAGCGTTTCTAAAAATTGAATACGCTCCCTGGACGCACAGTATACGCTGATCACACGGTGGACTTACGTTTGGCATGTGCTCAAGGAGCTTACGCTGAGCGTTAGTCCACCATGACCTGCGTCTTTGTGCGACGAGGGAGAGTTTTTAATATTCAAAAGCGCTGGACCGACGCAGGTTAAAAACACGAAGGTGTGAGCGGCCTTAAAGCCCAAATACAGTTTTGGTAAATATTGAAAAATGAGGATTTTACGGGATGTCTGTAATGACATGTACATCTTACACACATTTCGAGACCAAAACATATACGAGCTGATTCTTTTGAAAATTTGAATTAGACCGTTAAATCATATTTGGCGCCCTCTTTTGGCAATGAAAATATTTTTTTGTTATCGGGTATATCAAAGGTTATTTCCGAGATTTGACAAACGAATAATAAAAAGATATACACTAAAATATATTCTGAAATTTTCATTCAATTCTATGCACAAGAAGGTGTCCTTTATCAAGAAAGATAATGGTGATTTAGTTTCGAGGGACACGGGACTGAGATATTTCGCACATTTTAAGTGATACCTGTACCAAAACTTTATTTTTCACACAATCATTTGTGTGGTATGCCCATGATACTATATTTCATTTTATTTCGATTTGAAGACAAAATTTGGGGGAATAATATTCACTTTTACCAAAACTTTACTTGGGCTTTAACCAAAATCGTATTAGTCGTACACCAGGGGTTCCGAATTGTTTAAAGTTCTCATACGTTTAGTATACCGTTGCGGATGGCTAACATAATCAACTGCAACTTTGCAAATTGTAACGCATATTTTCATTCGCGCGTGGTGCGCTCATTTAATAAGACGTGCATTAAACAATGATTTTGATTGGTGCGTCCCGATCAACTGCAACTTGCGATCAATTGCAACTTTTGAGCAACACCCCCTTAGTTTGATAGCAACATAGATATAAATGGATGTCAAATTCTGGTGCAAAAAGTAGGACTATAGCACGCACATAACCCAGTTTGCAGCGACGGAAAGTTATAAGGCAATACTTAATTTCATACTAGTATCTTCTGGATTTGTTGTAAATGTATTCCATGTGTATAGACATAAACCAATTTGATACGTCTTTTGCAGATTAACATTCTGCGCCCCACATTTCCTTGTAACGATTATTAGGGCGATTAAATTTGGNCATTTTCCTCCAATTTTCGGTACGTTCGTGGTTCTCTATTAAATAAAGAAACATCTTGTATTGAGGATTTGATGATGAAGGTCACGTTATTCAATAGCGTTGTCAGTATAGGAGTACGTCGACAAAAAGAGACATATCAGAGCCTTTTTCAACGTATGTACAACTAAAGGCCAACTCACACCTTTGAGTTTTTAGCCTGCGTCCGCCCAGCGTTTCTGAAAATTAGATACGCTCCCTGGACGCACAGTATACGCTGATCACACGGTGGACTTACGTTTGGCTTGCGCTCAAGGAGTGTACGCTGAGCGTCAGTCCACCATATGACCTGCGTCTTTGTGCGACGAGGGAGCGTTTTTAATTTTCAAAAGCGCTGGGCCGACGCAGGCTAAAAAGGCATAGGTGTGAGTCTGCCTTAAAGCCCAAATACACTTTTGGTAAATATTAAAAAATGAGGATTTTACGGGATGTCTGTAATGACATGTACATCTTACACACATTTCGAGATCAAAACATATTTTTTTACGTGCTGATTTTTTTGAAAATTTGAATTAGACCGTTGAATTATATTTGGCGCCCTCTTTTGGCAATGAAAATATTTTTTTGTTATCGGGTATATGAAAGTTTATTTTCGAGATTTGACAAATGAATAATAAAAAAAGTATACACTAAAATATATTCTGAAATTTTCGTTCAATTTGATGCACAAGAAGGTGTCCTTTATCAAGAAAGAAAATGGTGATTTAGTCTCGGGGGACACGGGACTGAGATATTTCACACATTATAAGTGATACCTTTACCAAAACTCATTTATTTTTCACACAATCTTTTGTGTGATATGTCCATGATACTATGTTTCCTTTAATTTAGATGTGAAAACAAAATTTGGGGAAAAAATATTCACTTGCACCAAAACTTTACTTGGGCTTTAACCAAAATCGTATTAGTCGTACGCCAGGGTATTGTATAAAGTTCTCATACCCTCCCATGCCATACACTGCAACACAGACCAACTCTTAATTCCTTCAGGACACATGTATAAATCAATTTTATGCACTGGCCATATGAAGAAAAATTTTATCAAATATCTCAGGATTAGTTTCTGTACTCACGAACGATAATTTTTTTTGATTATATTGCTCATTCTCAAAACCTAATGGCCAATACACAATGTGCCATACAACTGTAAAAACGTATGTCCTGAAGGAACTGAGAGTGACGTCTCCTACTCAGGTTGTCTCTTTTATTTGGGTTACATTTGGGTATACATTTGACACTTTTTGTTAGCAGAAGTATTCAACAAGTCATGGAATTATGTTCAATTTAAAGAAAGGGAAAACAATTTTGCGAGAAGCCGTTGACTAATCTGCAAGTCGAAACATTGCAATTTCCTACCTTTGTCTTCTTTGGTCTTTGGTACCTGAGGCATAACTGAATTAAGAATTGTTTTACCCTACATAATTTACAAACCGTGTATGACACATTCATTTCAACAATAGATATTTGTGATCTTTTTTTACAATTAAGGAAAAATAAGTAAAATACGACACTGTGAATCAATTGAAAACTAACGTAATTTTGCAATGTTGGAATACTTGTGGCATGGGAGGGTACGTTAAGTATACCGTTGCTGATGGCTAACATGTCCTAGTTTGACTGCACCATAGAATATAAATGGATGTCAAATTCTGGTGCAAAAAGTAGTACTATAGCACGAACATAACCCAGTTTGCAGCGACAGAAAGTTATAAGGCAATATTTAATTTCATAATAGTATCTTCTGGATTTGTTGTAATGTATTCCATGTGTATAGACATAAAACAATTTAATACGTCTTTTGCAGATTAACATTTTGCGCCTCGCATTTCCTTGTAACGATTATTAGGGCGATTAAATTTGGTTTCACATGCCCATCATTTGTTAGCAAATATTCATGCAATATTTAGGCATACATTTATCGATATAAAATCATGTTACTGACATTAGTTTTAATTTTACGCTCTCTAAAAGTTAGGGAAACCGGGTTACGTACTTTTCAAAGCACCGTTACGTTTAATGTCGTCTGTCATGTTTAATAGCGAATCATCAATCAGTGTTTCTAGGAAAACGTAATTTACAAAAACCTTAATCATATTCAATTCTAACATTTCTTTCCCTATGCTTTCATGAAATGATATCCATATTTAATATCTGGTGCATTTCTGCTGGTATCTCATTCGACAGAAATGTCGAAAATCGTTCAATCAATAGAATCGATGTTTGCCGACTGAGGAAGCCATTAAATCTCTAGGATTTCACTGATTTGAAATTGTTGTATTATCTGGAATAAAACCAGCGTTCGGAAAATCAGGGCATCTTACCAAAGATTAAAGCCTTTGGGTTAATCGTCAGTGGATATATCAATATGTATGCATTTGCAATGTGCATTTACTTTTGTAGTAAACGCCTTTCCCCATATTCATGATCATGATGATAATGGAGTTCTTGATTTCTCAGGCTCTTTCAATATTTCTCTCTTATTATTTTTTTTATGTCGTACTTGCTCGTATTTTTCTTCTTCTTCCTCATGTTGTTCTCCGTCCGTCACGCTTACTTCTTCTTCTACTTTTTATTCTTCTTCTTTTTCTTCTTCTTCTTTTTATACTACTGCTACTACTACTACTACTACTACTACTACTACTACCCATTTCTCCGGGGGGTAATCAAGCCTTAACCCGTGAATGTGATAGATATTAACTTTTGTTTTTCTTTCAAATAAATTAATTACTTCATGCTCATTATTTTCATTTAAATTATGTTTTAGTCACTTCATTTATTCCAACTTAGAATAATTTCTATAATTCCTGGAATTCGATTATATTGTTTCTTTTATTGTTCTCTTGTTTGTTTGTCAATGTACTATTCCGTAGTTCTTCATCTACTTCTTCTCTTTATTCCTCTTCTCCATCTTCTTCTACCTCTTCTTTTATGTTTCACCTGGATCCCATGAAAGACCAGTAATGTCGTGCATGGCACTGCTGAACGGGATATCCAGCCGATTCATACTTTTGTTTTATGCATGTATATGTGTAAGTATTTGTATGATTCATTTTATTTGTATTTTTTTATTTGAATCGGCAAATAAATACAATACAATACAAAAAATATTACTTCTACTACCTTTTCTTCTTCTTTCTTTCTTTTTTTTTTATTTCTTTCCTCTTTTTTTTAATGACTTAACTATGGTTTCATTGAAAAACCACATCCATATGTATCTAGAGTGAATAAATCGTTTGGAAAATGGGTGCCAAATTAAAATTGTTTCATTCAGGACACTCATACCTTTAAAATGTGTCATTTTTAAGGCCGACTCACACCTTTGCGTTTTTAGCCCGTGTCAGCCCAGCGTTTTGGGAAATTAAAAACGCTCCCTTGACGCAGAAAGACATGGGTCATACGGTGGGCTGATGCTTGGCTTACGCTTGTTGAGCGCAAGCCTTACGTCAGTCCACCGTCTGATCTGCGTATGCTGTGCATCCATGGAGTGTTTTTAATTTCCAAAAACGCTGGGCCGACGCGAGCTTAAACGCATGGGTGTGAGTCAGCCTTTATGTTTGCTGTTTTGGATGTTGTGTTTAAAAAAAAAAGAACGGTAAATCTAATTCAACCCAATTTTGAATTGAAGACAACTCAGAATCGTGCTGATGGAAATGTGTCCAGTACCGTCTGAACCTAGCCAGAATTTTTGCCATCATTACATAATCATAACTCGTCCACATCAATCGTTCACATTACATCGATTTGAAAGCATCATAATCGGATCATCGTTGTTAATTTGTCGATCAAATGTCTTATGTCTAAGGAAACAGATTTGCGAAATGATAGTTGTCTTGATGTTGTATGCAATTCTTACACATACCTGGGTTGATGAGTGCAGCATAATATGGAGGTTTCGATTTTATTCGTCACAGTCACAGTCACAGTCGACCGAAAGTAGTATGTCATATTCTTGCGCGTCTTCTCATTGTTACGTGACCAATTACGCATGACGCAACAATAAGCAGACGCGCAAAGACTATGAGGCAAAAGCTCTTTGACTATGAGGTACTACTTCCGGTCGACGTGCCCTTCTTCACAGTTGGCTGAAACCGAAAACACCATAATGTGGATAAACCATTATTGCAATACAATTCTATGCTTCACTGATCACAGAGAGGGCCAAATTCCACTAAATTACACAATTAAACATATTTAGCCATACATGAATGATTTTAAGTTCCAATGATGTATAAAACAGCGGCTATGCAAAAAGCTCAAAGGCATTGTATGACATTTTTTTCATTCGAAAAATTTCTCAACTGCCAGACCTTCAATGGATATTAATCCCTGAAAATCTCTTGCTCTCATTGAATGAAGAAAAAATCGTAAGAACAAACTGTGAGAAGTTGAGCAAAAATGAACAACCCCGTCAAAAGATATGAATTTTCAAAGTCACAGAGATTTGACGATCCGTACCACTGATAGGTATAATAGCGCAAATACGCACCGTCATCACGAACGGCAAAATCGCTGATCAATACCATTTTCGACCCGTTTAAGTCGGCTTCGCTAGTTGCCAGTGACAACAGCGGCTAAGAGCAGAATTCTACAACGGTTTTTGATCAATCCCACGTCCGTCTTAGATTCAGGAACGTAGCCAATCAGATGCGGCCAAGCGTATCACGTGCCTTTTATGCAAATATTTGGATCTCGGCGTGAAAGCTCATCACACTCAATTTGCATACTGCCGTTGATCGAGTAGCGTAACAGAAATGAAGAGCAACGGAGGGAATAAGGACGGGTTAGCAAGAACGCAGGAATCTGACGAATTCTCCCGTCGTTGAGCCGCTCCGTTATCGAGCGTAATCTCGGGAATATAGTAAAAAAAAAATCGACGAAATCTGTAACGTTATGTCGAACAACTCCTCATTTACTCCGTATACAAAATTTCACATTTTCTTCCCTTTTTTTCAGAAAAGTCCAGAAGATGCTTATTTTCTCTTGGGGTACAGCATTTATTTATTGATTTTGCATGTGTTTTGAGAATAGTCATGTTGCAACTTTACTCTAAATTTTACATTTTTCAATTTTAAAAATTACATGTACAATGTGAATGAGTAGTTGTCCGACATGACCTCACAAATTCCGTCAATGTTATATGTCAAATCTCTGTAAATTAAAAAAAAATCATCAATTCTGAATGGATTGTCCGATTCTGCTTAAATTTTCACTGTTTGTTCATCGTTTTTTTTTAATTAAATGAGAACATGACAATTCCAGAGGTCGGTTCCCCTTTGAATGCTAGCTAATTTATGAATGTTGTACAGTACATTATCAAACCTATGAAAATATTAGGTTTCGAAATCAACGTTTATGGCTCCAAAATAGCTAAAAATTAGATATGTGGGCACAATCAACATAGACACAATTACAATTAACAAAGCATCCTTGTTGCACTTTATTCAATCGTCATATCTTCAAAGTGCGTGTATGATTTCATTCTTTTTCTTCTTTTTACATTCTTCTTTGTTGTTGTCTTTTTACCAATATAAATGTTAAAACATGGGTCAGATAATGAAATGATTCTTGCCTTAGTCCAACATAGATTAACCCTGATTTACAGTTCTTTACTAAGATGCTGTGAAAAAAAATCACAGGCATACTCGGGTAGGAATCGAACCCATGACCTCCTGATGACTAGACAGGCGTCTTACCACTAAACCACCGAGAGCCGAGGGCTGTGGTGGGCTCGATTCGTATAATAGCAGCAGTTACTGCTTAAAATCAGTTGAATCTATGATTGGATAAGGCAAGAATCATTTCATTATTTTTTTTTCAAATCATTTATTTTATTTTTCAATTCCTTTGATAATAAAACAGTCATATGATAAGTAAATAAATAGTATTACAATAACTATTATTAACTAATATTACAAAAGAAATGAAAAAATAGAGGCCAGCAGAGAAGCGAGGCTTGTAAAGATGGCTTGTAAAGATGGCAAAATGTAAAGATTATTATCTACCCAACACAAAAATCATTCAATTGATAGGTCAGATAGTTTTATCTGATAATTTTTGAAAAGCAAAATCATATTGTTTGGCAATGTTTTTAATGAATTGGTATAATGGATTGCATTAAAAGAATATAGCAAGATGTGTCTGTGTAAGACATATTACAAATAAATACATTTGAGCAGGGATCACAAAACTTCAGGGATAACTGGAATTCCTAGTTTCAATCTAAAATCATAGTTGCAATGATTACAACCTGAAATTCCAACTGAAGGGTAATTTCTGGCGATTTCATTTACATCAGATTTTCCGCAGTAAAACAGTTTTCTTTGTTAATCTGCCCAAGCTGTTCTTGTAAATCTCCAACTACTGTTGAATAAACAATAGAAAGTATTCCGTCAATCAAAGTAACATCGTTCTGCTTGCTAGAAAACCACATGCCTACTGCATTTAAAATCGCTCAATAAACACGCCAAAGCAAATCGTGTGGGTGAGGAAATGAAATGCTTTAGATGCTAGACATTTATTTTACCAAAAAGCTCTCAAGTTTGAAAGCTCATTCGATGACAACAAAGTACAAAAGCCCGCTGTAAACATGCAAACGAATTCTAGTTTAGTTCTTTTCCTCAACCCATTAAGGTCGACTCGCACTTTGCGTTTTTAGCCTGCGTCGGCCCAGCGTGTTTAGAAATCAAAATCTCTCCCTTGACGCAGAAAGACGCAGGTCATATGGCAGACAGACGCTTGGCATACGCTCCTTGAGCGCAGGCCTAACACCAGTCCATGGTCTGATCTGCGTATGCTGTGCGTCCAGGGAGTGTTTTTAATTTCCAAAAACGCTGGGCCGACGCAGGCTAAAAACGCAAATGTGTGAGTTAGCCTTTAGCAATCGATTTTTTTAAATCGTTCTTATTTGTATAGGTATATAACAAATATTAATAGATTCAAACTCAGTGTTCGCTTGTAAATAAAACGTGCTTGTTGGAGTGTTCTTGAAGGCGTATGTGCTTCCAAGGTTTTTCTGTCTGAGTGTGCGTGTGTGTGTGTTTGTGCGTGTGTGTGTGTTGCATGGGTGGGTGGATTCATGGTGAGTGTGCAAGTGAATGATAAAAAGGATTGGATTGCTTGACTGACGGATGTGTGAGTGGTTATACATGAGGAAAAATTGATGTGTGCGTGTGTGTGTGTACATATGTTGGTGGTTGGGTGTGTGTGTGTGTGTATGCGTGTGAATGAGTTTCAAAGGGGGGGGGGGAGATATGGTTGTCTATTGTATTATTATGTTCTTATGGGTGGTTGTGGACATGTTGTATCAGCATATCTACGGTAGTAATACATAATTATGTTTGTACATGTGCGTTTATCTATTTGTGTGTATGTGTGTGTGTATTTGTGTTTGATTATCCTAGTTAGCTGTATGTATATAAATCCCACTAAGTGTTGCCAAAACAGACTCAACATTTAAAAAAAAATCATAGAATATATGCGTTTGAAATATATTTAATAGACCGGTGTACTAATACCGATTCAAATGCATATACACGTTCCTTGACAACGATCGTACTTACCAGTGCTTACGTGGTATTTTGTAAGACCGGCTATATACTTTAATAGTTACAATTGGAATGCGGATAAGTATTCGATAAACGATTTCATCCTTAACAGGATAGCAAAGACTTTTCCGTGCAATTGGCCCCAGATCACCAATGATATTCACGCATTAACGTAACATACAAAACATGAAGAATTAACTATGCAAAAGTGTACTCGATGTAATACCACAAGTTATTTCAGGTAATACCTTAATGATTTGTGCACGCACACATTTTGACAGGTTGATATTTAGCATTTTTTTCTTTAAAGTATAAAGAATGTTAAAGTACTTTCATATTACGAAATATTTCGTTTCTGGAGAATGTGGTAAAGATGAATGACTTGTATATGCAGAACAAATGAAAGGCGTAAACCTAAATATCACCAGCCGATACTTTCCACTCGTTTGCATTCACTCTGCGGTTTATCCGGTCATTAAACTGAACAGAAGAAGGGTTTTGCTGTTTTCAAGTGGTCTGCAAAACAAAGTTTACACCGCTGTATTACCCGTTACTTGGGAAGGCAGTTATTCCATTCCATCCATCGGGAAAAGATGGTGATTTATTGGTATTTAAAAAGTAGGAGCAAATAATGAGTTCATTTTCATTCATTGGTCTTCGTAGGGTATTTGCGTTGCCAGGAAATCATGAGGTCTTGGGACTCCCTTCAACTGACAGTTATGGTAGTAGATGCTTGGACATTGACACCTCTTACGTAGCGAGATATATCTTCCAATGATTCTATTCTGGACATAGTGTAGAATAGGATTCTATCATCGACTACGATTGGATTGTATGCTTTATTACGTGCAGCATGTTTGGTGCCTTTCTATTTCATCATCTTCTACTCTGCTAGATGTCTTTGGAAGACTTCTGAAAAAGCCTTATCATGGATGCCTTCCGAATATTCGAACTCATTGTGATTGTTTTCTACATAGTAATTGGCGTCGTCGGAAACATCCTCATAATCGGTGTCTATGGATTGAAGAAGCTTCGAAAGATATCCACCGATTATTTGATCGTCGCACTTGCTATAGCTGATTTGATCGCATCCGTTTTCCTCATCACCATCCCAGTCTGGACCATTGACATTAGCATCCAGACCGATGTGGCCTGTAAATTCTCAATGTATATGCGTCGTATAACAGCGGTTATGTCAATCGTGCTTGCTACCATACTTTCATGTGATCGCTTTCTCATTGTATGTCAAAAGATGGAGAAACGACTTTCCCTGAAGACAACTATAGTTGCCATCACAGTGAGTGCCATATATTGCTTATTTACTCAATTTCCGTATGCTTTGTTTGGGAAGGCTGTTGTTGTCCCTGATACGAAGATCTGTGCATTTGCAGCTCCACGGTGGTTCTCGATGGCCAGCGCGATGCACTATAATGCCATTATTATATTTCCAACATTGATAAGCACAGTGATGTATACTAAGATCTATCTCAAGATTGAGCGCCAGAAGCGAGCAGTGAGCGAGAGAAGTCGGGTATCTGCATTCACACCTCCGACAGAAAATACAAATGTGATCAGCAACGATGGAACTCCCGCTGGGTCTACACCACCTCGGCCCAAATGGGATATCCTTTCACGTAACTTGGCAACTAGCATTCCAGAAGAGTCTGATTCTACTAGCTACAAGACGAGCCAAGCTTTGAGGAGACACGGATATACAGAATCAGCTAGTGGTATGCAGCAAAGCGGGTCTTCAATTGGGGTTATTACCAAGACATTATCAGCTGGAGCTCACTTTACATCTATTTCATCTGTCCCACAAGGTTGTACATCCGGTGAACAGGATAATAGTCTGTCTGGACGACAAGGATCTCCAAACATTACTAGATACAGTGCCAAAGACGCTGCAGATCGTGAAAGATATCCTCTTGGTTCACTACTGGATGAAGTTATGGCGATACCTTCTACTTCACAATCCGACAATCATCAAAATTCTGTGACTACCATCGACTCCTTGAGCTGCAAGAACAACATTGGCACTTCTAGCAACGGACGCACAGAAAGCCCAACACTAGCTCCGCGATCTAAAACCTTCCGTAGCCTCGTACAAAAGGCGAAACAGGAACAAAAGAGAGTTTCTCAGCCTAAGATTCCTATGATGAAAAACACATCCTTCTTGCGGAGGTTCTCAAAGCAGGGCACTTCCGGAACTATCGTGACCCGGCGACCTCGTAAGGACGCTATGACCCGGATGCTCCTCATCACCACGGCTATTCTATTTGTCACCACCGCGCCAGTAATCGTCCTCGAGAATTTACCTCTCTCTTGGATGACATCATTTCGTAGTTCGAAAGCGGGAGACGTAACCGTGTTGATCCTGTATCACGCCCGCCTTATCAATCATGCTATCAACTTCTTCGTCTATATTGTTGTTAATTCTCGTTTTCGAAAAGAAGTCGTGCGCATAGCGTGCAGGCAGAACGATACATTCTAAAGATTCTTTTTAAATCCGCAAACTCCCCTGAACTACCGAACAGGGCTGAAAAGAAAGTTCAAATTGCAACACAGAATCTTTTTTAATTGAAGGATATTTCAATCATTCCGCATCTAAATAAGCCGTCTTAACATAACACCTAATTTGAGGACGTCAACGATTATGAAAATGTAAAATGCCCCATCCGATATAATTTACATTTTATTGTGCATGTGTATTTAATATAATCTATTGTTCAATGGTTCTAGACCCCAGATAAGAGCGTTTATGATGCTTATTGAGTAATCCCTTCCATCCTATTTTCTTTTTATGATTTATATGCATACATTATTTCTTGTTGATATTTTCTACTGTTCATTATGTGTTGTAAATATGTTTTTATTTTGTTGCTGTTTTCTCGATTGTAAAATGAAATGCAAACCAAATATACTTTCCTTTCCGCGCTTCAAGTGAGCATCGAAATCCCTTGGGTTTTCTAAAGCTTTGGCTATTTTTTATGAACTGAAATAATCATTATTGGGAAATAGCCTTAAAACAAATTAGCAGCACAGTCATGGAAATAGCTTTAAATCATTGTCAACTTATGTGCTCTGATTTCTATCCTCCTCCCCGTCTTAGTTGTGAAATCGTGTAAAATATGATCAACATACGATCATGAAGCTTGATATAAAGATGCGACGGGTAACGATTATTTGGTTCAATTCGCCGAGTAAATTACAGCAGAAAGTGTGCGTAGGGGTGACAGTCATGATAGGACAACCGAAGACAATACAAAGTCGATAAAAGACAAACTTCACGAAACGCCTACGGTATACCTTTGAGTGTCTACTCTGTCTCGAGAACATAAAAAAAAATCTCGATGAGATCAAAATTTAGATTTCAGGACGGCGCGATAAAGTACGCGCTAGGGGAAGATTCGTAACAGAAACACACGTTGATAAACGATCGATTTTGCACCAGTGCGGAGTCATACGAATTAAAGCAGATGGCAGCCGATATACAAATTCTTAGAAATGTTCATTAACCTTCATTGAAATTTCGGACGAATATGAAATACCACAGCCGTTAGATCCGAAGGTGTACGAATTAAAAAAAGCGAAAAGTGAATCTACCTTCCGATTGACAACGACTTTCTTCGGAGATCGGAAACCATCTTTCGGGGAATTCGTAGAGAGATAAGGGGGCTCAAATGCAGTTAGACTTAAGTCAATCAATTAAGTCATTTGAAAGGATGCTGGGAAGAATGTATGAGGGTCATAGAAAACGAATTTTCCTTTTCTATTCCTGGCCTCCCTAAAGGATGCTTATATGTAAATGGAATTAATCTGTTCAAATCATTGATATCTTAATATTGCCCATATAACTTCCTTCTTTGTTGCATTCTATGTTGTTGTTCATCGATCTTAACATAAGTTACACATCTTGCTTGAGGAACCAGAATTTGTGGCATTGCCATGATTGCCTTTAAGGTGAGAAATGAATTGAAATGGCTTAATTTCTTGTTGTGTAGTGCGTGTGTCTGTGTGTATGTGTGTATGTGTGTATGTGTGTGTGCGTGTGTGTGGATGTGTGAATGTGTGAGTATATGGATGTGCGTGTGTCTGTGTGTGCGTATGTGTATGTGTGTGGATGTGTGAGTATATAGATGTGCGTGTGTGTGTTTGTGTGTGGTTGTTGGTGTGTGTGTGTGTGTGTGTGTATTAATATGTTTATTTCGAAAGTATCGCTCTTACATCAATTGTTTATAATGAAATATATTGATTATTCACATGAAAACAAATATGATTCGCAATGTGATACTGAAAATTGTAAATTTCTTTATTCAAACTTCATTGACAAAAGCAGTCAACATTCTGCTCATACTTATCCTCATGCAACAATATAATTTCTGAGAATTTACTTGTACCTCCAGGTTAAAAGCCCAAGTATAGTTTTGGTAAAGATGAAGAAATGTGAATTTCGGGGATGTTTATCATGACATGTAATTTTTATACACATTTTGAGACCATAGCATATTTTTTTTACGAACTGATTCTTTTGACAATTTGAATTTGACCGTTAAATCATATTTAGCGCCTTCTCTTGGTTATATCATTATTTTGCTCGTTATCGAGCATATACAAAGTTATTTCCGAGATTTGACAATAGAATGATATAGAGATATACACAACAATTAAATTCTAAAGTTTTCATCCAATTCTGAGCATGGGAAGTTGTCCTTTATCAAGAAAGAATATATTGAAATAGTGTGGTGCAGCACCACACTAAAAAAAATTGCACATTTTATAGCTTTTCTCAAACTCGTTCATTTTTCGCACAATCTTTTGTGCAATATGTTAATGATACTATATTTAATTTCATATAGATTTGAAGACAAAATCTGGTGATACAAATATTCGCTTTTACCAAAACTTTACTTGGGCATAGGAATGAAAATAATGATTGAATGATATGAACTGTTGCACATGCCATTATAACAATTATACACATATCGGTCTATGAACTCCTTTTACTGCAGAAGAAAGTAACCTATTATCTCATAGGCCGGCGGCTTTACTAATAGATGAAAATGTTATACATTCTCTCTATACACAAAGATTGCTCTCGACAACCCAAAGGCTTGCCGAATCTTTCCCGACATAGTGACAAGTAATGCATGTAGTTGGACTCTAAATCAAATCTTTCTTTTCCCTTGAACTAGATGGTTTGAAATAAATTTTGTGATTATTCAATGCACATGTAATGATATTTTTTGCGTATATTTTATATCTCTATTTCACTTGTTTTCTAAAATTTATCTTAAATTGTATTTAATTGTTTATGAAAAAGTAAATCGAATCGACATCAAACAGATGACATGAAAGGACTTAGTCACACACTATTGTCATGATTGTTGATAGCCAATGCCTGCCCAAATTCATTTAACACATAACCTGCTGCGGCCCACCTTTGTGGCCCGAGAACTTGAAACTGTCATACCAACAATTTGTGTGCATGACAAAAGAATACAGAACTATTGTGCATGAACCACTTTCTCAAACATCCAATTGATATTAGTTGTCAATGGTCATTCATGACTCTGGGGCCTGTGTCGAGTTCTTTCCTAGCTCATTAATGATATACACAGAGCTTTAGTACAGGGCTTTGATTTTCACTTTGATTGGACTCCTAATTGCATATTCAAAGCATTGTTTTAGGAAAGATCATTTACTAAAAAAACTGTAATACCTTTTGCCATGATATTGTACATTATTTGAAAGTAAGTTGTGTAAATTCCAGCATCATACCACTGACATTTAAAACATAGATAAAGGTCAAAGTAACCCATTTTTTGTTTGAAATTTATTGCATCAAGAAAAGTGTTCAGCAGTTTATGGGCTAATAGGCGGGTTTACTAATAGATGCAAATTCTATGCATACCTCTAACACAAAGGTTGTTCTTGACAACTCGAAAGCTAGCCCGAGGCTTGCCCGACATAGCAACAAGTAATATATGCAAACTGGATTCCAAGTATTGTGGTCTTATTGTTATCAACCGGTCTCTGTAATACCACAATAAACGAACATAAATTTGAATATATAAGTAAACCCGCCTATTCGGAAGAAGTTGAAGACGTTCGGCTTAACTTGCGCCCTCGTCGGGCACAAAATTATGTCAATTGTCTTTCCCCTGTATTTCTGCGTTCATCGAGCGTCTCTAAAATTTTAGGAATGTTTAGTAAATGTTCGATAAACGCAAATATGTAATTGAGTCTTACAAAACGATTATGCATAAAGATATATTCAAATTCATATAATGATTAAAAATGAAAAGAGACAAATGATTAAAGCCATAATATTTCGTGTCTAGCTTAAATAGTATCGCGAAAGCAATTAGTCATAACTTCATTTTCTCACGTAGAATTCACATAATCATGAAAAAATACATTAAAGATGTAGAAAATTGGGATAAGAATATGACATTTCAAAAACAGGTGAGCATACTATAAATCTTAAATTGACAATATAAAATGTGGAGAAGATAATGATGGGAATTAAGATAACGAAGGCAAAATATATAGTAATTGGAAATAAAATGTAGGTTTTTCCGACCAATTTCATTAGATTCTACATTCAACATGTTCAAGTCAACGAAAGGATATTCAAACCCGGTACATATTTGTAAACCCGGCTCTCCTATCGTTTATCCCATTGTTTATCACTCAGTTTAGCTTCGCATCATTCATTTAAATTTTTTTAGAAATCAATTTAGAAGGATATCCATTCCAATTATCAGCCCAACGTAATCATTCAATTTCGCACCAAGCAAGGTTCCACGGCAAGTCGGTGTGAATTCGACAACTTTTTTTGTGCGATACAAGGCGTAGGCAAGGTGTCGATAGGTTCGAATGAATCCTTTCTTCTGAGGTTAGGGTAACAAATGAATTGGACAGAATTAATAAATTGTCATGTCTCCGTTGATAAAATGTATTTACCTGACAGAATAAAGCACGGTTTAACAGAAATTATGTAGAAAAAAATCAACAAGGAGAAGGGACCCTCCCCATGCCCTTTCCGAATCCTTACGTGCCTCCGGTGACTCGCTATTAAAATTCGTCCCCAACCTACGCTTTTGACAAAAAAGAATAAAATTGCTTTATTACAAAGGGAAAAACCATTTACGCCTGAATGCTCTTATAACCCACTTTGGTTGACATCGTATCCACTGATATGAATAATGTGATTGTTAAAATGGTTGAATGGCTTGTAGGTGCTTTAGGGCAACACTGAAAGAGCAAGGTTCACTAAATTGAAATTGAAAATGAATTTTTATAGATCATTTAAAAAAATAACAGCCCTTTCCTTTTTATAAATTCATGTTACTGAGCTTCGCTTGACTAAGTTTTGAATGAAAACATGATAACAACAGTTGATTGTGGCATATAATTTTTAAAAAAATCCCAAAAGAAGATGCCGAATGAAAACCTTAGCCGTAAATTCCTGTCGAGTAGGCGTTATTATATCAAATCAAACTCTGTCCTACTTATTCAACGTTTCCCTATTTTCATATTTTGGGGGTTCTTTTTTGTGGTTCGAAATTGATAATCGCTTGATAGAATTGCACAGACTGCGGCAAGGATACTGTTAAAAGCCCGTCGATGTGAATAAGAGCATATTTCAAATGTCTATTAAGATCTGTCGGCATATGTTCCAGTCAAGTGCGTTGTAATTTCATTGCAGTGGAGACGGCGATGATCGAACTTTTTTAAGGAATGAAAAGTGACAAAATTTAAGATGAGTAAAACTCTGATCGGGCCTGAGAGAAAAGTATAGGATCATGGCTTGGCTGAGTAGATGCTGGGAGTTGATAACTTCTCCGAGTTCTCGCTTGGCCTTCATTATCTTCTTGGCGGGTTGTATTCAGATGGGAGTCATTAAGTCGATCGGAATATGTCTTGATGACATCATCGACGATCTTCAGACAACTTCGACTGATATCGGAACTGCTTTGGGTTTGTATAGTGCCTTTAGCTTCATACCAGGTTAGTCGGTTTGATCATGTATATTCTATTATTAGTCCTAAAAAACAATACGTAAAGGTATAATCTGTAGGTGAAATTCATGACACTCTTGATTTTTTCTTTTGAGGGTTGTTTGTTTCCATATGTAACGCACAAGTGGGATCAATGTGCGAACATTTATCCAATAATGTTTTCAATTTTAATTTGGGGGTCGTTTCATTATTCAAGTTGCCCAATTTCTGCATTTTTCTGTTCCCATTTTATGCACCCTTTTACCATATGACCTTAGTCAAGCATCTCATTATCATTGATATTGATATTATAATTTTCTTTAATTTTGCTGTCTTTTAATTTG
>BQKZ01002766.1:19564-37193 GCA_036244855.1 Temnopleurus reevesii | reverse complement strand
AAACCTGTGTTTCATCTAATTATCTTATACCTATGCAGCACCATCAGTGACAGTCCTTTATCGCCAGCGCCCTCTTCGCAGACCTTTACTAATTTGTGGTTCTTGTCTGGTCTCTCTCGGTGTTCTGCTCATTTCCATGGCAACGCATAAGGTCATGATAGCGGCATTCCTCTCAATTTCAGGTAAGGGGCTTATTTTTATCCTAATATGCTACTGTTCTTATTACAGTTCAAGGCGACCCCAACACAGGCTTTTGCTTTAGGGTCTTTGCCTCTCTGATTCGTATTATGTTGTATTATATTTTCCTATGTTTATTATGTTTTTTGAAAAAGGAAATAAATTGTTCTATCCAATTCAATTCAATTCAATCAACTGCTTTCGTTTGGATTACATTTCATACATTACATTACATTATTTAAATGTTATACAGTGTATGTTGACAGATTGTCATCACAGTTTACAGTATTTTATTTGATATTTATGTTCATTTTTGTGACCCTTTGTCAAAGTGATACTCATGAATCACGTTATTTTGTTATATTTCGAAATGATGTTGTATGCAGAAGAAAAATAAACTAAACTAAACTAAATATTGAAAAAAAAATTATGGATCACTTTATACACGGTCATATGCCTACCGACTTAGCTGCTTGGTGCTTTTGGCCGATTGATGGATTTATAAGACATCAGATTAAAAAGAAATCCGTATACGAGAATGGCGACAATCTATTTCCCGTTAAACTGTGTCAAAGTATTCACTCGTAGCAGACGATAACTCTAATATGTCGTTCTAAAATGGGATACGCAATCAATTTCAAATGAAACCATCCTTCGTGTTACTGTTTCAAATCCCACAACTGTCATATTTTGTATATGGAGTTTGTATTTTCTTCATAAAGGTGTAACATGCACTCCAAAAGGTGCACCCATTGCCCCCTTATAGGTACAAATTTGCTAGTGTTTTGTTTTGATTTTCTTCGTGTGTTTTGACACAGAAAAATAAGTTAGAAAAAAGGGATTGATTGAAACAGTAACCTAGAAATCATTGGTTACTCATCAAATATAGGTCAGATTAACCCTTTGACTACTGGAACCGGGTAGTCCCTACACAACGTTTATGGGTATTACAGAATTCAGTAGTCAATGGGTCACGAAAAACAATACGAACGAAAACATTACCCTAACAGCGATTTGACAGCAATGGACATTTTAGAATTAACAAGTATATTCTATCAAAGTATCATTTCATAAACCTTCAATTTTCTTAGCGATTCAGAGCGTCAAAGAACATTCTCAAATTAAAGCACATTCGTAGATTCATTTCCATTCTAATTAATAGGTGAAATTCCAGTAACTAAACAAATAGGCCTAAACATTCTTTGCCTATATGACCTTGATGACACTAAATTCGTATGTAGGTCATGTATCTTTCACGATTTCGAGATTGTAAGGAAATCCGAATTCCGAGTTCAAAGAATTGCTGTGAATCACGAATTCTACGCGATTGACCTTGTTCCTTTTTTAAATCATAAAAATATCGGACAAAGAGAGAAATCAAAATACAAAAAGTAATGTCATCCTCACTCAACCGTTCACTCTGATTGGTCGAGTATGCAAAATGAATTCCTCTATTGTAAATATTGTATATGAATACCTATAAGTCTTTTGCAGGGGCGGTGGCACGTGTTTTGATTTGGGTCATTGATAGAAAAGTAGGACTTAGGCGTGCAAAGGGTCAATTATTTGAACTTTGTAGAAAATATAAGTTTTCCCGGTCAATGTCAACAGAGTTGCAGAGTTCAACTCAACGAATTGATGCTCAAAATATACACATTTTTGTAAAATCATATATGTTTCATAGTTGAATTTAATTTACCTAACTTTTAATTTAGACTTATATCATTCCATTAACTTTTTGAAAAATTCAATTCGGGGGAAGCTTATTCGAATTAGCAGCCAAAAGTCTTCAAAAGATCAATGCCACCTTAAATACAACGTTCAAATTACTGGACAGGTTAACACATTCGCATTTTGAACAGTGAAATTTATACAACGTCTTTATCATGTCATTTCTCGTTTCCACATTATAAGTTTATCATTCTATTTTAATTCTTATCCGTTATTATGTTGTACATTAATCATATTTTTTCATCATCGATCATGCTTGCACACACACACGCACACACACACACACACACACACACAAATGAAAAAAAGGATAAGGTACTAATCTCTTATTCTGACGCCCTAATCATCGACGACGTGACAAGCAAGAAAATCCTTATTTACTTTGATCCATAAATATGTTGTACATTAATCATATTTTTTCTTCATGGATCATGCTTTCACACACATACACACACACACACACACACACACAAATTAAAAAGGGAAAAAAGGTACTAATCTCTTATTCTGGCGCCCTAATCGTCGACGACGTGATAAGCAAGAAAACAAATCTTAATTTGAAATATGCCCCCGTGCCAACAAGCAGCCCTTAAAAGTGTTTCACTTCAAATTCTGTAACCCACTAAACAATTCACCTGATGAACTATTTTTTTTATTTATTATTTTTTACAAAGACACTGAACGATGGGCAAGGACTGACCATTTTGTGATTTTCACCTGGATTTATTGTGAATTTGATGTGTTGAATAAATGAAAATCAGTTTCATTTCGCTCAATCAGAGAGGTGTTTCACTAAGTTACGAAAGAATTTAAGAACCACTTTATCAGTTCTTGCGCTGGATGATCGAGAATATTACGCGCATTACATTAAAAATGTTAACGTATTTTAGTCCTTCTTATAAAGTCGTGCGTAAAACACTGCCCAGGTCAAGTTCTTGAGTTCTTGAGAAATGTGAATAAATGAATTCACCTATTGATTAGAATGACGAAATATTGTGAGATTTAATAGTTAAAGAAAATGAAATATTTTAAAGTTAAATACAAATAATGTGAATATACAAAATTTAATGTCAATTTAATTTAATTTTTCTTTGAATATCGAAAAAGTATCTATTTTTACATTATTTCATTATTAATGTATGTCACTTTCCTGTTATTTTTTCTACTCTCTTATACATGCAGGTCTTGGTACATGCGTGTTGATTACAGCAGCATCGATCGCTTTAAACGACCTTGCCAGTCCACACTTCAATGTCATTTATTGCTTCTCTTTCGCTGGATTCGGTGTTGGCATGGTTCTGATGCCGCTGCTTGCGGAACTCTTGCGTGACTCGTACGGATGGCGCGCGGCCATGCTCCTACTCGGAGCTCTCTCAGGAAATATCATCCCCAGCGCTGTGGCGGTCCGGGTGTTCGAGCGTACTGAGCGGATTCCGACCGCGAGCCCAACGCCCTCGAGAGGTGACGATGCCTCAAGAATACAGTCTCATACCAAAGACAACAGAAGTGATCTGGACTGTGACGATGTCCACCAGGAGAATGTATCAATCCGTGCAGAACTCTCTGATCCTGGAAGTGAAAATGGGGAAGCGGATAGCTCCAATACGGATTCGGTCATCACAATCCCCGACCAAACAATAGAAACAGAACGCCTCCTCAATATTGACAATGATGAATCTTATCTGTCTTGTTTCCCGAGGAACTGCATTTTTAGCTCGTGTTTGGACGTTTTCCAAACGTCGGATTTTTACGTCGACCCACCATTCAACTGTATATTCCTAGCGATATTCCTCGGGGCTATTGTCTATTGCGGATGGCATTCTTTTCTAATTCCTCACGCTCTTCAGAGAGGACTATCGATCACAGATACCCTTCTTATTACTCTCTCAGCAGCTATCTGTAACATCATCATCAGACTGGTTGTGGCACTTCTCTGCAACAACCGCTTTAGTCCTATCAGCCTGTATGTGTTATTGACTGTTCTCAACATGGCGGCGCTCCTGTGCGACGCATTTCTACCGAATTTCTACGTCATGCTTGTGAGCTCGAGTGTCAGCGCATGTGCACTAGCTGGAAGAGCAGTACTATCTACGTTGGCGGCACGAGAGAGGGCGTCCTTCGGAACGATGGATGTTGTCTTTGCTTTAGACTATCTGTGCTACGGAGGTGGGACCCTACTAGGTGGTTACCTATCAGGTAAAATGTTAGATGAGTGTATTAAAGTATGGTGGCCCATTATCTAGGAACTTGGAAGCGGGTGCAATGCCTGCAGCGGCCCATCCCTTTTCACTATATGTTTGCAACACCATGGAAGTGCGTCAAAATTTTAATCCACAGCGCCCCTCCGACATCCAAGATGTCCCGCGGTAACCAACTGGAGAAGCCCTTTTCCCTGAAAATGACGTACGTTAATTTCTTGACATCAAAGCAGACACTTCACTGCCAATGACACATGTTCCTTGCTTGCGTGTCAAAACTTCCCGCTGTCCAGTTAGTTATTTTGTCATGCAGTTGGCAGTCAAGGGGCATGGGGTATAATTTATGATCGAAAATTATCCAGACTTTCCTACTCAAATGAGTGAATTCGATTCCTTAAGCCCCGGTCACAACTGGCCCCGGAAGCAACAGGATTGAACACGACTCTTTGTTCTGAGACATGTAACAACGAGCCGTACTGGATCATTTTGCTTCCGGGCCTCTATGTGACCAGGGTGTTACTCATAGTCTCATCCCAAAGTTCGTACCGTTTCCTATCGAGATAACGGATTACACACTGGTGGTGATTTGCTAGCCTAGAAAACAACTTGAATAACGATTGGTGTCAGCCCTTGTGCTGGATAATTGAGAATCTTATATCAATGTAATACTTAATCATGTACCCCAGTCTTTCTTAAACTCATCTGTGACGCGTGGAAAGTCTCAATCTTTGTATGGTTGATGCGCGACAGATCAGAGGGTTTTCGAAATTGGTGGACAGAACGCTTGGTTTTCGGACCGTAGAAGACGATTGCGCATCTGATGTGCGCATAAAATTACAAGTGTGCAACTGATGTTAATGCGCATAATACATGCGCACTCGATTTTATTTTTTGTCGTTCACAGCACTCCATCTGACAGTTTCAAAAACCCACTATCATCATTATAGTGTGGGTCAACCTATAAACGGTTAAAAAACGTAGATTTGGCGCAGTTGTTGTTGTTTCTTTCTTCTTCTTCTTATCATTATTATTATTTCTGGTCATAAACCATTACCAGCTTCACCATGTCATATCCTTCTCCAGGTATGGTAGCTGATGTCTTCTCAACATACGACGCCATCTTCAAACTGCTCGCTGGAATTGAAGGTCTCATTCTAGTGGCTGGTTTGACGCCTTGGATATTTAAGAAACAATCTACTGCGTGACGAATCAAAACCGGGGGAACATGATAGATGTGCCAAGCCATGGCGGGTTACTTGTAAAGGCCGGCTCGCACTATGCATTTTTAGCCTGCATCGCTCCAGCGTTTTTTTTTTATAGAAAAAACGCTCTCTCGGAGGTGTTTCACCAAGATAGGAAAGACTGGTATCCCTTCTTGTGCGTAATGGTTTACACTATTACGCGCATTCAGCGCAAAAACTGGTACCAGTCGAACTTAAATTCGTGCGTAAAGTCTTTCTTATCTTGGTGAAACACCTCCTTGGACGTACAAAGACGTAGGTCATACGATGGAGTGCCGTTCGTCGTACGTTCCTTATTTCTCCTCGTTTTACAGGACTCCAATCTATTAGAAAGGAGAGAAAATTGTACAATTACAAACCTGGGGGTGTTTCATCAAGATTTGTCGCAGAGACAATATGTCAGCGCTGACAAATTCCTTGATTGTGATTGGATGAAAAGCACTTTCGCTGACAGTTGCTATGGGAACTGTCGGAAAATGACTCCTTGTCGCTGCGACAAATCTTGATGAAAAACCCCCTGATATCTTTGCCATGCGATTGGCACTTCCTAATGACGTGCACTGTATCATAGAGAGATTGCAAATGGCGATCTCGGACAATCATTATTCTTCTCACGATTGCTGGACTTCCCGGGAAAGAAAAGAGTACCAAGTTTCCGCTCGACAACGGAGTGGCTCAACGACGGGAGAATTCGTCATATTCCTGCGTTCTTGCTAACCCGTCCTTTTCCCTCCGTTGCTCTTTACTTCTGTTACGCTGCTCGCTCAACGGCAGTATGCAAATTGAGTGTGACGTCAGGAATCGAGCTTTCACGCCGAAATCCAAAGATTTGCATAATAGGCACGTGATACGCTTGGCCGCATCTGATTGGCTACGTTTCTGCATCTAAGACGGACGTGGATTTAGCAAAAACCGTTGTAGAATTCTGCTCTTCGCCGCTGTTGTCACTGGCAACCAGCGAAGCCGACCTAAACGGGTCGAAAATGGTATCGATCAGCGATTTTGCCGCTCGTATTCACGGTGCGTAAACTCGCTAGCAAAATCGATCCCCGGTGATATGTCAGCCTGTTGGTTCAAGTCATTTCGGATCATGACGTTTGAGATCAGTTCAAGACCAAATAGATAATTTTGTTACTGCCACTGTAAAAGTAGAGATTCTACGATCATTCATTTGGAAATTGTCTTTGTTTTCATTTGAGCGGACACACGTTTCTGTTTAACCGCTGGAATTATCGTATGGAGAGAAATCAAATAAATAATCTGTGAAACTTTGAGCAAAATCGGACAATTCGTTCAAAGGTTATGATTTCTCCATTCTCACTGTTTTCCAGATCCCCTGCTGCTGATGGGGATAATAATAAATTATAATAATAAATAATAATAATGTTTTATTTACCCATGGTAGCCACATTCAGCTGTAAGTTAGCTGCTCTTCCAGCGGACCCTGCATAGCATAAAGTTATTATTACCCTTCTCCTTTCATAAATGCCGCGCGCCTGGCAAGAAGGCAGATGGTCCCATTTTTATAAGTCTTTGGTATGACTCGGCCGGGGATCGAACCCACGACCTCCCGTTCATGGGGCAGACGCTCTACCACTGAGCCACACATGGAATAATGACAATTTCAGACTAAGGGTCCAACGTGCATCACACACAAAAAACAAGAACTCATGGATCTGCGTAAAGTCGCAAAAAGTGACACTATAATGACACACTGGTGAGTATATCAATGAAAATACTCAACTGTGTGTCATTATAGCGTCACATTACTCAAATATGTGAGTTCTTGTTTTTTGTGTGCATTCTTTCCAAAATACATACTGAATCGACAAAAGTATGCAATATTCAAGCGAAAAACCTACATTGTGTTGACTTTACTGGGGGAAAATAGAGAATACAGAGTAAATTAATAGAGGTTGTCCGACATGACGTCGCAGATTCCATCAACGTTGACGATCACACAGATCCCCATTAGCGGCAGTGATCGCAATATCACAGAGTATTAGAAATTCCGAAAATCACATCTAATCAATTCAACTCTCGAACGGATTATGCGATTTTGCTCAGGTTTTCACAATTTGCTCACCTAATTTCTCTTCGTTTAATGATAGCATGATAATTCCACGGATGGGTTCCACTTTTTAAAAGCGTTTCCAGTGAGGGTAACAGAATTGAATTCAAATTAGATAAGGTTGAAATATGGCAACGTATCAGTTTTACTTTTCCTTTGTATTCTCATCTAATTTATTCACGTGGCTTAAAATGCGCTGGCTTTATCACTTTTAAATAGAATGACTTTTGTTCCTAGATTTATCCAGACCTTATTCAATTTTTACATGACACTCTACGCCTTATATTTATTCGTCACCTAATTGATAAGATGACAAATCTCATGTAGGCAAAAGGTCGTTTGTACTATATAATAAGGTGTTAATGAAATTTTGAGTTCTTGAATCATTTTGTACCAATGAGTAAATTTACAGTATCACATTTAGCTTTATCAATGGTCACTATTTTACCCAGTATTGAGTATGCAAAATATTTAGATTGTAATGAAAAAAAAAATGATCGATTATTCAATTCGTTTCTATATTCGTTCTTCAAATAGGAAAATCAGGTTCCAGGGAATTGCTGCTTCATTAGCGTCCTAATTATTTGTATTTTAATACTTTTTGTTATATGATGTGGATTTAATTGATATCGTTGAATGAAGTATGAAATGAATTGAAGTGAATTTTGTTGAACATTCAAAATATATTATGACGCATTATGAAAAATATTGCTGCACAAATTTTCGATATTATCATAAAAGGATTGTGTGTTGAAAATTCTGATGAAAAGGGGGTAATGGTGTTTTAAGGTAATTAAGTATCATGCTGCATTTTTGGGTTGGTACTGTTTTTTTGTTTGTTGTTTTTTGTTGCGTTTGTGTGTCTTTCTGTCATATTCTGTTTTCTAATTGTTTTGCTAATGATTTCCTTTGTAGATATTGGACAAAATCACAATTAGGTAATTAATCAAAGTAAAGGGATACTTTTAATAATCATAATTGCATGCTGCTATATTTTTGTTCTTGAATTAAACGTTTTGACTTATCAAATCTTTGCACTGAAATCATTGCTATAAATAAAAAGGAAAAAAAATCTCCCAAGGTCAGCTTCTTATGTCATCATGTCTGCTTATCTTCCAAATCTTGATATGAGTCCAGTTGAGGACTATGCGTTCTGATAGCACCCACCTCTGCATATGTGTAGAGGCGCGATTAGAGGTGTAAGCATGATCAGAGGGTTATGCAACGACTCTGTGGTTGAGTGCTATGCATTCCCTGTGTGTACAGTGCATGCGAATATGCAGAGTTGGGTGCTATCAGAACACATAGTCCTCGACTGGACTATCTCGATATGAGTGAAGCGTGGGCGCCGACACGGAATCCCTGAAGTACTCCCCAAAGTAGTTTATTATTTTACTTAGAATTTTGCAACCGTTGCAAAGTTTGCGATTCTAGAGTTGATCGGAAAATCTGTGTCCCAGTAGCAAGTTTTGAATCCCGGGTCACAGAATTTTGCGTTATAATTAGTCAAAAATTTGTAAAAGCGTTGGGGCATAGGTAGTTTTTGAGCAAATTTTGAACCAGAGAATCACGGTTCGAATCCCACCCATCATGCTGTAGGTTTCCTCCAGCCAGTACTGCCGACCAGCAGGATATTCATCCACATATTGCTGCAGTCAACCCTGCAGGTTACCTGAATGAATACCGGCAGGAAAGGATTCCCTGAATGCATAGATGCACAAAATACGATATCCATGCTTCAGCTGGCATACTATTATAAGCCGCATTTTTCCCGACGTGGTTTAAAAACTCAGGTCCCACGCCATCTGTTGTCGATCGAGCTTTAGGACTGCCATAGAAGCGGCAAACATTCAGCAACACTAATCAAAGCCCTTGGACTATGGAGTTGGTCCTCCCTCCTCACACTATTTACGCTGACATAGCCGTATCGTGACCATTCTACGTTGATTTACAGTCGGCTCCGTTCAAGAAGAAACTGTTGGAGGTGAGTTCAGAAAAAAAATTATTCTCCTGCTACAGTAATTTCTTCTTTTTTTTAATGTGGTATGTTCCAACACGTCTACAACTTGTTGAATTTTATCGATTGTCAGACGCAAGCTTTATATCTAGGGTGAGAAGCATAAACGCAATAATTTTATTTCTGGACACCCTCAATTAAAAAGCATTTCACCAAGGAGAAACCTTTTGTTTAGATCTTCTTTCAAGCCATCTTTTCTGGTATCATATGAAACTACGTCATATTCTTTCACTGATATGATGTTCATTCACAGGTTCTCACTTCGCCAGGGTGCAATTTATAACCTTTATGTCCCATATTTTGGAGTCAGTCTAATAGTTCGTTATGTGCTCAAGAGTCATAAACGATTCTGTAAAATATGTACAATGATTCCAAAGAAACCATGTTGTTGTAGAACTTTTCAGGACATTTGTATTTAATTTAACAAACACGATATAAACTTTTCCGAAAAGTCAAGTGGGCCACAGACATTCAACTGTATTCAACTATGCGGACATAACAATCGCGAGCTGGTTCCGATTTGAGTAGCATTACGATGGACTATTGGATTCGCGTTGGCGCCTTACTTTTTCGAAAATAGTTTATATCGTGTTAACAGGAAAAAAAAGTTTTGTATTGGGGTCCATGAGTAGTATACCAACAAACAAATTCAGTTAGAAAGTGATAGCAGCATTCAGAAGTAGAGTGAACATCAACTATAAAATCCAACAATATTGAACGGTGCAGAAGAAATTTAAAAAATTTAACGTAAAAGATAACATTTTCCTTTGCGTGCATTTTTGTTCATCCCACAGGCACAACCAAAATGCATCTGCTTCACTCTTTGTCGGTGTTCATCATTGGCATCACCCTAGCGCACGGTGATGTCACTATACCCAACTTCGTTGAAGACAAAACGACCATCGTGCATCTTTTTGAATGGAAGTGGACAGATATCGCCAGAGAATGCGAAGAGTAAGTTATAGAATATCATATTGATTGAAATAATGTGTTTATTCACTTGAACCATGATCTGATGTAAATTGTAGCACATCCAATACGCTGATTTGTTTCTTTGTTAGAAATGATTGTTTTATATGTATTTAATCAGTTAATATTATTTGTTGGGAAGAACAGCAGTGTGGCGACAACACCGCTTAAAGTGTTTTTATTTTGTCTTATACGTATCTACTCTGATTTTCTTTGCTATGTATACAATGTATTTTTTTTTAATTTACGGAAAACTGTTTCGGAATTTTCCTTAATTACACTGACATTTTAATGATTTTAATGAGACACAAATATACCGCAATTACACATGAATGACCAAAAGACATCACCGTCTATTTTTCGAAATGACAAAATATTATTTGAAAAGGGCATTAAAATTAATAATGTTGAAGATTATCGGGATTCAAATTATCCTTTCTTCCCATCCCAACAAGTTCAGTGTCGAGGAAATTATTGCTTCAACCCATAGTTGAAGGTGCCTTGGTGTAGTGGTCGTGACTCTTGCCTTTCAACTAGAGGGTCGTAGGTTCAAATCCTACCCATGGCGTCAATTTCCTTCAGCAAGAAATTCGTCCACATTGTGCTGCACTCAACCCAGGTGAGGTGAATGGGTACCTGGCAGGAATATTTATTCCTTGAAATGTCAAGTGCGCCATGGATGGTTGCCGGGCTAAAGCCAGGGTAATGATAATGTAAAGCGCCTTGAGCACTCAGCAGAGTGGATACGTGTGCTATATAAATTGCATCTATTATTATTATAGTTACACAAAACAAAACATGTGACTTTGGCAAAATATGTTGACTTGTAAGGTGTGCTTGCATGCATAAAAATTATTGAATTCCTTCATTGACTGAAAGTTTGCTTTAATCTCAAACAGATCTTCATACAATTTATTCAAAACTTTAAAAATGGTGCTTATGATTTCATATTAACATTGTCCATCTCTCTCTCTCTCTCTCTCTCTCTCTCTCTTTCTCTTAAATACTTAAATTCACTTAATTAATTATATCACAAACAACAAATGTGCAAAATCTCATATACAATTATTTCATTATTGTTACTAAATCAGTTATATTTTCTTTATTTTGTATAATTTGTTTGATATAACACAATGTGTATGAAAAAAAATGTAATCAGAACAAAATGTTGGCTGTACATGTCAATGACGTTCAAATGAATAAATTCCAAATTCCAAATTCCAATCAGAACAAAATGTTGGCTGTACATGTCAATGACGTTCAAATGAATAAATTCCAAATTCCAAAATATATCACGTTTCAGAAGACACAATTCTTCATAAGCATGTTCTCTCAACAGCATCTATCATTATGCAATTTTTTTTTAATGACACCAGGGCCCTGAAACGCAAAGATTACCAATCGAACGTACGATTGATATCGATCGTAAGTGTATGGAAAACCATATGCTAAGGATTTGCAATTGATTGCAATGTCTTTTATGCTACAGGCCCCGAAAACAATATTTACGCATCGTATGCAGTATTTATTTTCTTGGGAGATCTTTTGGGAGTTTATCTTTAAACAATAATCTTTGTACCAGCAAACACAATTACCATTCTAAATGCTACTAAGCAATTGATTTATCAATAGATTGATAAATAAACCAAATGATTCAGAAAATTGTGTATAAAGGCAGACACTTGTCCTTCAATTCAATTGATAAGAGCAAAAATGTCTCCCTTTATACAGGAATAATATTCTAATCGGAAAATTGCAAGCCGGATTGAGCAATGATAAATATTTCAATATTTGTGTAGAAACAATCAAAACAATGATATCTCTCCGACACACATAAGAATATTGGTGAAGTTGTTTGAGCAATTGTTTTATGATGAGACTCACACACATGAGACTCACACACGTGAGACTCACACGTGACACACACACACACACACACACACACACACACACAAACAAACACACACACATATCCTGGTTGACACATACCCCAGCACTTAGGTTGGGATCTCTCATTTTACCATAATAAGTTTTGATGTGTTGAAATGATTTGTTTTCAATCAGCATAATAACTTTACAAGGTTTTCCTTTTATTAATGCGCTTGCCAATGTATATAACACATATTACTTCTAATGATTCAGAATGATCAATATTTTGGATGAAATGGTGCTGCATACCTTAAGTTAAAAGGGGTATAACCAGTTATGCCTGAGCTAGCAGACGATCTGCTTGTATAACTCAGAGCGATCTTTTTTTCATTTTAGGGTGAGTATTGTTTAGTTTTTGTACCTTGGAACTTATAGAACTGACCGGGCACAACGTAATACAGATTGTATTCATAAACTCGGAAACATCTAATCAGGGTGGTGTTTCACTAAGATAAGAAAGACTTTAAGAACGACTTTACGTTCGACTGGTATCCCTTCTTGTGCGTAATGGTTCACACTATTACGCACATTCCGCGGAAGAACTGATACCAGTCGAACTTAAAGTCGTGCGTAACTTTAATAACGACTTGGTGAAACACCTCCCAGAAACTAAAAGCATCTAGTCAGATTAGCCCATAGAATCCCAATAGCTTTTATACTTTTACCAGTGAATATTAGTAGTGTACTTTAATGTGAAAGTAAACAAGACTCTAGTCAACTATTATTGTTTTCTTTTTTCTTTTTTTTTGTCTTTGAGGGGTGCATTTTTTTATAGTATTTTGTCACCTTTTACATAAAAACTTTATACGTCATTTTTACCCAAAAAGTTCCCCTTGGATCCTTCAGAGTGTACAAAGACGTTGTGTAACTACGTTGCTTTACTAACATAAAATACATTTTAATATCAAAAGAGATGTGACATGTAAAAAAGAAATAGCTGTTGTTTTGATATTGTTCGAAAATGTTTGCCTCAATATATTCGTTCGTTCAATCTGATCATCTCAATTTCTTCTGTTGCTTAATCTGTTTGACTCAATTTATTCTGTTACTTAATCTGTTTGACTCAACTTCTTCTGTTACTTAATCTGTTTGACTCAACTTCTTCGTTGCTTAATCTGTTTGACTCAAATTCTTCTGTTGATTAATCTGTATGGCTTGATTTCTTCTGTTGCTTAATCTGTATGACTTGATTTCTTCTGTTGCTTAATCTGTTTGACATCATTTCTTCTGTTGCTTAATCTATTTGACTCAATTTTTTCTGTTGCTTCTTCTGTATGACTTGATTTCTTCTGTTGCTTAATCTGTTTGACGTCATTTCTTCTGTTGCTTAATCTATTTAACTCAACTTCTTCTGTTGCTTAATCTGTTTGACTCAATGTTCTGTTGCTTAATCTGTTTGACTCAATTTCTTCTGTTGCTTTATCTATTTGACTCAATTTCTTCTGTTGATTTATCTGTATGATTCAATTTCTTCTGCATATCAACCTTTCTACAGGTTTCTGGGGCCGCATGGTTTTGCTGGTGTGCAGGTCTCCCCACCAATGGAGCACAAGGTGTTTCCCGAACAGGACTACCCGTGGTGGCAGCGGTATCAACCAGTCAGCTACAACATTCAAAGCCGCAGTGGATCGCGTCAACAGTTTGCAGACATGGTGGGGCGATGTAACAACGTCAGTGTTAGAGTGTACGTCGATGCGATCGTTAACCATATGGCCGGAAGTAAGCAATGATGGTGATGTTAAGGATGATGGTGTTGATGACGATGATGATGGTAATGGTGATGTGGATTATGATGATGTCGCGACGCATTCCAACGTATGGGTAACGTACGATTAATGTTTGTGTACGTGTGTCGAGATCGTATAACATCTCTACAACTAATCTGCTTGGTTGGTTTTTATTTTACAATTAAAAGCAATACAACATACAGTCAATGATACAAAATGTAATAATACATAATGTATAAACACGTCTGCTCCCTGGTTACCTATTCAGAGCCGCGGAGGGATAGATAAGAAAACAAGCTGAATTTACTTAAAGAATGATGTGAAAAGGTATGTCGTAAGACCACGTTTCAATAATTCCAAGAAACTGGCATTTATACAAAATAATTTATAAAAAATGATGCATTTGTCATTTAACTCTAATTTGTAGATTTTTGGATAGCTAAACAAGTAATACTGGTATGGGATTGTATAATGAATATGAAAAACAGTAAACAAAATTAAATAAACTAAGAGTCATAATGATATGAATGTTTGCTGGTTTGCTGGAAGCTATCATTCTTAGAGGTCGAGACGTATGAGATGTACGTCATCATGTGAAAAAAAATCCGACGTATGACGAAGTATGGCAGCGTATTACAGCGTGTTCATAACGAATGCAAAACGTATATTGGTGACGAACGTGACATAAACTATAACGAAGTTCAAAAACATTTTCTCCAAATACTAATTCTAGAGCCTCGATTCCTCACCAAATCCATCAAACATACACTGCACATTGGTGGAATTCACACAATAGATATGTTACTCTTACGTTATACAATTATTACATTTAGCTTGTTATGAATATATACGTTACGCATGCTCTCAGAATTTACCCAGATTTTAAAAACAAATCGTTCAGCGTATGCCGACATCTTAGAGCAATTTTCGTACGTCGGGCATAGGCATACGTCGGCTAAACCGTCAGACTTACACTACGCATTCATCGAATACGTGACAAAATCGTTCTAGATATGTTAGTACTATGTTACACATACCTTAAGCTCGTTATTATCGTACACCTACAATCAGAATTAACGCAGATATGACGAAAATCGTTCAACGTTTGAGTATGTTTCAGTATTTTTTCACACGTCAGGAATACGTCGGCTAAAATGTCGGACATACACTACGCATTCATCAATTACGTTATTGAATCGTTAGAGATATATTACTCGTACGTTACAAATGCATTCAGCTCGTTATGAATACGTACGCCTACGCTCAGAATTTACGAATGCAGTTCAGCGTATGACGACGTTTCAAAGAAATGTTTGTACATCAGGCATACGTCGGCTAAACGCCACAGAGTGACATCAACATCGGACTGCATTAAATTTTTATTTCGGATATTGAGAGGTTGATCACTTTATTTCTGATTTTCATTCATTTCTTTTAGTTACATCACTCGACTTTGACACGTACAGCTTCCCTGATGTACCGTACAATCAGGATGATTTCAACGTGCCAAAGGGTTTATGCAACACGTCTAGCGGTAACATTGAAGATACAAGCTACATGGATAGTGCCTGGGAAGTACGGTACTGCAATCTTCTCGGTCTCGCCGATATCTATTTTGGACCAGATAATGATTATTACGGCAGGACTAAGGCACGTATCACAAATATCTAGTAGATGACATTAGGCAATTTTAGGATGGTCCTACTTTTGGTAATACGATACAAAATACTATAATCCGGAGACTGCCGAAATATCGCCGAACATTGCCAAAGAGTGCCAAAGTGTGCCAAAGAGGGCCAAAAAGTTACTCTCTGGCACTATTTGTCGCTCTTCGGCACTCTTTGGCTTTTAGTATGACCGCATTGGAGGTATTGTGTCCATACATACTGGCTAAGCAAGGATTGGGGAGTTCCTGCTCGGCAGATATATGTAAGGAAAAAAAATCCACTACCAGTTTGGCTATTCCCTTATAGATTAGGGTGGTCAGGTGGTAGAAATGATGTGCATTTAAGGAGTACCATTGCAATTACATTGTTTCCGAATTATTTACTAATGACAAAGAATATTCATTATTTGTGAGTTTTACAGTTCCAGAATGTCTATAATTAAGCTATGCCCACGGTATCAGAGATCAAAGATTACCAAATTGGCCCTTGACACATCTGTGGAAGCAACGTGATAGAACACAAATCTTTGTTCAGTTGACAGTTAGCTGCCTCAGAACAAAAAGTCGTGTTGAATCTTGTCCAGTTGGGGCTTCTATGTGACTGGGGCATAAACGGGGACTCTTTGGCACCCCCTCCTTACCCTGTCTATCAACAGCTCCACATTTACCACTCACACAAGGCAGTTCCCTAAATCGGATTTCTTTCATCTTCATACATTCAAGGTGCTGGAGTATCTGAACGACTTGATATCACTNTATGATGATCATAGGAATGGCAGATAAAAAGAAAAGACATGAAAGGACGATGAAGAAGGTGAAAGAGAAAAGGGAAGAAAGTGATGGAATAGTAAACATTATTTAATTGGAAATAAGAAAGAAAAATAAAAAAAAATGTTTTTTTTTTAGATAGTTGATAATTAGTTGATAAAAAATAACATCCTAATGTAATGAGAACAAGTCAAAAACTGTTCGACGGATATAAATAAAGACATAGGCCTAAGGAAAAGATTTACATGGTGAATAAATTAAATGAATGATGATGAAAATGCTTTCATGTCAGAAAAGTACTGTTAATAATTATCCATTCTGGAACAGTAATAACTTTCTCAAATTGGATTGACAATAACCAAATAAATAATGTAAAAAGAAGTAAAACAATAAAGAAAAATAACAATTTGTGCAAAAACAATGTGATACAAAGCAAAGTAGTTGTAAAATGCTATTGTTTGCATCTATTTAATCAGTTCATGGCATGATTAAAATTGTTAGAATGAGATACGTCACTGAATAGTTTTAAAATTAATTACATGCTCTTAATTACCGTAGAGTACCACATTTTTATGTATAAGTCCACCGTGAACGGTTGCATGTCTGTTCATGAAGGCAGTAAATAAAGCTTAAATATACACCCTTGCCAAGCTTGCTAAGAGAGAGAGAGAGAGCGACATTGGAAGGTCATTAATGGTCACTATTAATTTGCGCGCACCCGGGAAGGGAGGGGGGGCTAAGCAAAAATTTGGCGCCCCCTCCCGAATGAGCTGACAGGCAAAAAAAAAATGGTTGGGGATGGGGCTTCACCTAAAATTTGCGCCCCTTTTTCAACAATTTGGGCCCTTTTATAGCTGTCATATTTTGGCGCCCCTAGCTCTGACCCATTTGTAGAAAAAAATTGTTGATTATGTATGCTTAGTATGGTATAAGTATGTCCAAATCAGAACGGGGCATTTCTTTTGTATTGGAAATTTGTTCGAAAATGCTCTCTAGTACTCCTTGGTCTATGTGAACGCCCGATATTTGAGAATTCTTCCATTTTTGTAATGTGAATAAGGAAAAATTATTTGTGACCCCCTTTCTTTTGACTCCGAAAAAGGGCAACTTTGACTAAGAAAAGGGGCACATTTTT